>BQNB010006550.1:9744-97080 GCA_026074375.1 Tanacetum coccineum | reverse complement strand
ATGTTGATTTGTATGCACCCTAAATGAAAGAAATGAACACGATAAACAATACTTAAAAGAAAATCCTATAGTATAAACAAAGCAACCAAATCCTAAACAACTGTGTATAAAGAAATTTTTTTTTGAACAGCGGATTTTATTAAGAAACTAGCAAGAAGCTAGAATTACAGAGAAATCAAAATATGAAAGTGGTAATTTCGAGTCAGTAGGGTTATGTTATACCTCAAATGGGTCAACAAAAAAATGAAAATAGAGAAAATGTGTCAAATGACATAAAAGTAGCCCAAGTGTAACTTTATAACAAATGGTATTGTTACCACACCCGTGAGAAAATTACCCATTTGAACCAAAACTCGCTTAGACCCATTAATAGATCCAACTGACCCACCTATCATGTCTCGCTTTGCTTGCATGCCTACTGGTATCATTATAACGTGATTCTTTTTTTAGACACATGTTCTAATAACCTCAACCGGTTCGAGTACATCTTCTATACATAAAGAATACCCTGAGAGACATTAAGGGGTAGAAAATGAGAAATAAGTTACATATAACAAAAGAAAACTAAATACTTGCAACATAATAAGATGTACATTCGAAGATATCAATAGGGGTTTCAAAATAATAAATTAATAATAGTGGAGCCTATGTTCAGTTAGAGCTCAACTGTTATAAAAGGATATACATGATATTAACTTTCGTAATATGAAATTTATTTTCCTAGTGCTATATCTGATATGGCAATATGTTCTTACACAGAGCGTAGAATATACAAATAACCAAGGGTATGTTACTCAAATGGTTCTTATCTCACATTTCTTTCGTCGAAAGAAAAATCAGTAAACACAATGAAACCAAATATAACAAAGTTTTAAACTCCGTTAACAGGAATGTTTACTTCAACTTCAACTTTTCACACATCATAACATTTTTAGTCCAAAGCCTAAATAATTTTTACTATATCGTGGTAACATAAAAGAGTGTACCAAAGTTTATATAAATGCATACACCCTGTTGATTGACTTTATTAAAATATAAGTAGATTACTATTGTGATAATATTAAACCCATTAATTATCTTTTAGAAGGGACAAAAGTTTGTGGATCGACGCCCATATTGACCCTTTACGTGACCCACCCAGTTTTATATAGCTGATGTGATGTCGCTAGGGCTGAAATAAGGAGAAGGGATTTTCTAATAATGACTACTGGCAGATGTTAGGCTTATTAAGTATACATATTGAGTATGTGGGCACAAAGAACAACCAAATGAGCATGCAAATGTAAAACATCATAAGAGAAATTGTATGGACTGTCATGAACATGAAAACGTCCAAGCTCGTTAATCAACCGAGTAGACGTCAAATCGTTTCACACACGTACCTGTGAGGAATGTAGCGTTGCACTTAGCCTCAAAATCACAATCTTCCCAAGAGTTGCGTCTGTTTGCAGCGATTCCTTTTCGTCATCTTTGAAAAACCTTCGTAATGGCAGCGATTCCCTACGTAAGACATTTCAGTCTTGTTAGCTTATAATCGTATCCAAACACAATGTAGCAGTTTTAGAGTGTGACATGGTAAAACATCGTTAAAAAAGCTGCAAGCTTTTCGAAGGAGCCACACCAGAAGATTTGGTTAGTAAAATCTTTTTATGGGTGATACCCACTGGATTCAGTTAATGGATGCTCAACGTGTTGTTGCTCTGGGCGTAATAAAGTGGGTAAAACTCGGTTTGCCTGTTTATGTACTTGGGACAGCGTGTAGGGTCGAGGTTATCCGTATCTTGGTGGGGCAATTAAAAATTTAGCAAATATAAATATTGAGCAGAAGCAAAATGAATGTGCAAACATCAACTCACGTGTTGACACGTTGATGTGTTTCCCAGTCATCGTTGAACCAATGCCTGCTATGGCCGGGTGTGAAGCAATATCAGCACAACCATGTGATTGCTCGTGAGCACGTGAATCTCCTTTTGCATACGACTATGCTTCCACTTGGAAGAAGGTGTAGGAACCTGACATTAAACCGAGTTAAAAGAAAAAGTATTAGATTTTTAAAATGTAACAGAAATTTGTTACTCATTATTAACGCTCAGAACTGATTATATGCTTAAAAACATATAATCCCAAACATCCTTATAATATGCAGTATTGTGGCAGCCGAAAATTTGAAGTGGGAAGCTTTAGTTTTACGCAAAGGCATTTTTAACATATCAATATCAAAAGCTACATAATGCTTTCTAAACACCATCAAGTGGCCTATACTTTCAAGGACCCGACCCACATCTCATGGGTATATGTTCGCAATGACCGACAATGCCTTGATCTAAAAATCAGATTGTATTTTCCATTCATTTAAAAATATGCTTTTTTTAATTGAGCATGTGCCATCACATAAAACCAAACATCGTATATTATACTTTCATGTTATTACTGGCTGCAATAACCACATCCCTACATATCTTTAGTAAACAGGACGGAATAATTTAAGATTGAAGTGCACAAAAGATAATTGTATCGATCAACTTGAAAGGGTCTGGAAAAAATAAAGAGGGATCATGATAAACTGCAGCGCATGCTATGAAACTATATTATAGTCTATAATTAGATTAATTACATAAAAATCAAGATCTGCACTTTATTTTATAGTTTGTAATCAAGTTTTTTACTACATGCTAGAAAACTATTTTTATAATTCAACATATCCAAATCTTTTTGTTGCTTTGCATATTATGATTTTATTGGTGCTACAGCCAAGGACCCTTAGCCTTTAGATAAGAGTGGGTATGTCAATTTTGACCCATGAGTAAATGGGTCAATCTAGGATTTATTTCTTGTTTGTTTGTTTGTCTTAAAACAATGGTTACATTACTTTTCTAATGAGTCTAACGGTTTAGTTAAGAAAATTTGGGGTCGAATGTGTTGATTGTTGAAGTGGCCTAAACTATATTCGAAATCTATAAAACATTGGTTTACTAACAAAGTTGGATTATTATTTTTAGCTATACAGAGTTTGTAATGATATTTAGCACATTATCTATATATAAAACTAATAATCTAAGTAAGAGGAACTTACAATGGTGATAGAATTGTTGCCAATAATCCAAGTAGAAAACCTTCACCGGGCTTATAAACCATAAGCTCAGAAAAATGATTCAGGTACAGATATGACAATGGAATTCCCCAGGGACAGAAATCGGCAAGCTTCCATCGGTCTTTCCTGTATACGGTCGTACATGGATTCTCGGTTCCTAGAATTATAAAAACGAAGATGAAGAAAACCATATATATATATTGTGTCGAATTAAACAAACCATGATCATTTCTACCGGTACAACTAACCATTTAACGATGAACACTACATTGCAATAACTATGGGTTCCTTTTTCTAGCCAGTGTGAGCATATCTGAAACCTTCCTCAACCTGCTCATTCTCCCTGTAAGATTTGCAATTGATAAACGTTAAAAGGCCTTATTTCCCTGATAAATAATATGCGATTATTACTAAAAATATGATGAATTAGGCGTCGTGAAAGGATGCAACTTTTACAGATGGAAATTTAACACATTTACCCAATATTTATTCAACACGAAACCTTACTTTTCGAATTATGAGGTTTTCCAAATTTTTAAAAGCTGATAAGCTCAATTTTTTTCCTATGAGCTTATAGCTAATATAAGCTCATATAGCTCGAGCTAATAATCTCATTAGCCTAAAAATTGTTGTCGGTTAAACGGTTTTCTAACAACAACGTTTTATTTCAAAGCACATATATAAACAGTTAAAAGGCGTTTTCTTATTACTCTAGGTCTCACATTTCTTATCCTTGTTGGCGCTACCATAACAGAATTGCTAACACCTTCTTTAGTACACCTTGAGCCAATTT
This sequence comes from Tanacetum coccineum, assembly GCA_026074375.1. NCBI lineage: Eukaryota > Viridiplantae > Streptophyta > Magnoliopsida > Asterales > Asteraceae > Tanacetum > Tanacetum coccineum. The sequence goes on along the minus strand of BQNB010006550.1, from coordinate 93,196 downwards.
CTTGTTGTTTTCATGCATAAGCTTATAAATAACTCTATTTAATATTATGGCTGGTCACAGTTCAGTATAAGTGATTTTCGACCAACTTTTTCTGTAGCTAGTACATGTGCAATGTTGGTTGAATTATTTGGAGAAAAGGTTGGTCGATTAATGAGAAAAAACTGGTACTTATATTTTTAGCTGCTTTTTTAAGTAGATAAGCATTTTATCTCAAGACAAATATATGTTAAATCAGTTAAGAGTGGCTATTCGCTAATTTCTTATATTGCATACCAAAAAAATCAAGCATAATAATGTCTTACTTTGCAAGAGTCGGGAACTTGATGCATTCCCTTGTCATGTTTCCACTATAGAGCTTTCTTGTTGCACTTATGTGTCTTGGGTACCTATATACAAAAAACCAAAGAATTAAAAACCACTTCATAATAAATAAAACAAAACCAAGATGTTGCTAAAGAAGTTAATTTCAAGGCAGAACCAACCTCAGTCCCCATCTCTCTTAACATTAAGCCAAAGTATTTGAAATACTAACCATTAACCAAGTTGAGGGTTCATTAAAGCGTAATTGGTACTGCGACAACTAAGGAACTGTAGGGCTTACGGCAGCGAGCTAGCGTTGAATTTTTCTTCAATCAAAACTACACAAACCACCTGAATATATATGAAGAATACGAAAATTAGCTGACATTAGTGAAGGAAAAAAACATCTTTAAAAGTACATTTCGGGTCATTTTAATTAACATAAGCCACATAAGATGCAAGCACGCAACACAAAGCATCAATACTAATTGTGTATTAAAATAAGTAACTAAGGGGGAGTTTGGATTAGCTTATTTCGTAGGCATGTGGGCTTATTTAAGTCTAAAAAAGCTCATGAGCCCTTTTTCAGCTTATAAATTTATTATGCAGACGCGTTGGGATATGGACTAAACTAAGCCAAAAGCTCATAAGCCTGGTCAGCGTACAAAGCTCATGAAGGAGTGAATTACCGAAAAGTAGGTCTTCATGTTTTTATAGCAGATGACAAAATAGTTGATGTATTGCCCCTCGAACACATCATAGGCATTCTGTATAGATTTGGGAAGTAAAAATAAATTCAAAAACTACATACCTTGACGCCCATGGCTCTGGGCTAACCTGCTAATGAGAGCAGTTTTGCCGGCACCAGCTGGACCATGAAGTAGAACAGGCCACCTATGACTGACTGCCAACATTGCCCTCTCAAAACCTTTCTCCACAGTAGATGTTAAAACAAAAGGTCTTCCAGTTTTATATGTGAACCAAACGCACCCTTAAGTTGTAAATAACTCAATTCAATTACCCACAACTTAAAAAGCAACAATTGCAAACTAATTTAAAACAACACATACCTTTAATCTCGAAGGCAGATGATAATCTTTACTTGCTGATGAGAAGCCTCGTGCTATTTACAAAGAGTTGCCGCCCATGAATAATAACCCAAATTTCACATTAAATAAATTTGTAGGTATGTATTTTTATGATCCAGGTGATGTTGGTAGAATCCATATAAGATATGTTTGTGGGACTGTGTGTGAGTATGTTTGGTGAGTAAGAAGGAGTGGAACACAGGTGGCAAAGTGGAAGGGACCGGATAGACACGTGGTAGGAGTTATTAACTACTCGGGTCGGACGAAAGTTATTAAATTTTCGGGTCGGGCCAGACAATTATTGCAATGCATCGGGAATAGGTTCCTGCCTTTTAATATAAAAGATACGGAAAAAGATTCTATCAAGTTGTGGTCAAACATGATTGATCATGTTATGTTTTTTGTGAGGGGAAATAAATAAGTGGGCCCTTGATTTTCATTAAAAGAAAAAGTTGTATAAATTTAACTAATTTGTGATTGGTGAACATGATGTATCATGTTTGACTCAACTTGAGAGGATTCTAATCCAAAAGATACAATAAGGCTTAAAGTTTTTGGTTATGAGAATCTGAGTTCATGATACAACTTGGGATTGGATACGTACCTCTCAGCTAGATGTACAAAAGATACAATTTCCTACACTCGAACAAGTACAGGAAGATAATTGTGTGCGTAAAAAAGCTCATGCATATTCTATAAAGTACTATTTATAGATTGATGTTGATAAAAACATTTTTTTAATGCCACTCGCGAAATCCGTGTGTCTATATTCTAGTATATATATATATATATATATATATATATATATATATATATATATATATATATATATAAACAAACAAATATATAAACATAAATTAAATAAATAAACTCTTAAATAAATTTTATTTACTTTTCTAATCTCGAGAATGTTACTCCATCTGTCCAAAAATTATTGTCCCCTGTTGATTTTTCAAGTCTTTTTGTTTTAACTTTGACCTTAAATATCTTTGTTTATGTTATATAATACTTGATGAAAATTATAAGAATGAAAATATATTTAAAAATCAATCAATTCATATATTTTTCATTAAGTATTACATAATACAAATAAAAATATTTAAGGTCAAAGTTAGAAGAAAAAGACATAAAAAATCAATAGGGGACAATAATATTGGGATGAAGGGAGTACAAAATTACATTAAATTAGATCATAACTTACAGGATCACGATAATAGTACTCGCGAAAATAATTTTGACGACTAACATATTTGTCTCCCCATCCAGATGCAATATTACTTTTATATGTGATCCACAATGGATGAGTTATTTGTAAAGGAAAACCTTCCCGTAAATCAATTCTAATACAATGATTACCATTCACGTGGGCAATCACAATGATCTCATGTGAGTCTGATTGCGGTGGACTAGACCAAAGAGGAAAACTCGTAGCACAACGTCCATCGTTGGATAGATTTACAACTACTTTGTTATACTTTGAAGCAATTACCAATCCTGTGTGTGGCATTTCCATCCATTGTCCAGCAAAGTTCACGATACTATAGATTTGGTTATAATCTGTAGTTCTAAATATACACATGTATTGGTGTTGGCGAGACTCTAACTCGTGCACTACATCCGATCGAATTCAAGGCCAATAATCTTCAGGGAAACCAAGACCGAGAGCGACGAATCTAAACCACAATTTCCATTTGGTTTAACATCTTGTAGACTTGAGCTCGAGATACACGAATGGAAAATTGTCAAAATTTGTCTACGAAGTTTTTTTGTCTCACTTAGATGGTGCATAGATGTATCATGCAACGTAGACGTTTGGCTCACAAATGAGCTATGTCTTGGCGGTTCCTCATTTAGGTCTGGGATTGAGTTATGCGTCCGACCTCTTTGAGAGTTTCAAAATGAACTATGTCTTCTAGGTTGCATATTCGGATCTATCTCGAAAAACTTGCATGAAGAACTAAACTTCTTTTCTTGTTGTTTGTTGTCCGTATAAGAACTCCGTCTTTCCGGTTCGACATTCAAATCAATCCCAAAAAACCTCACTGGCCGACTACTCTTAGGAGGAACATGTTTTCTTTGTTGTTGTTATTTTTTAAACTCGGTCGTCCACGGGTGTTTTACTTAACCGTTGGCGGTTTAATGGTCGTTTTACTTGGATTAAATATGTCAATAAACTTTCTTAAGACGCTTCTATTTCCAGCATCAGTCTGCTTGTTGAAGTGTCTTAACATGGTTTAATTCAGTATCGCAACAAATATTGTTACTTTGCAAAGACGTTATCGGTGAAAGATCTAGCGTTCTCTAGAATATATTTATTGAATCTAAAGGAATACACACACCTGCATATGTTTTTTTGTCTTAGAAGTTGAAAAATAAACATTTCAAAATACAAATTAATTAGGAGTAATTGTATATATGGACCCGAAGTCATGTAAAATGAAAGTCTACAAGCACAAGGTAACCCACAACTATTATGTAGCTGGCAACTACAAGTTGAGGAATCAAGTTGAAAACCATTCGACCGATTCATCTCTTTCGCCATTAAATCGAGAGCTTCATTTGAGACGAACCCCGTAGTAAACTGAAGAAAGGTATATTGTGGTGGTGATAACGAGAAATTTCACTTCTTCCAAAACTTTGCCTTATTGCCGTGAGTTGTGACTTTACGATCTTATCAATACAACCAACAAATTTATCTAATGGGGTATTTTTATTACACGTGTACTTTTTAAACTTGGCATGTTGGCTCTCAACTATGTTTGATGTACTTCTTAAACTTGGTTTTTTTTATTTTTGTTGGTCATATCTGGATAGTTGCTTAACATGTCATTTATGGTGGTTTATTATGGTTCATTTATGTTGGGTTTGGTTCGTTTATAATGATGGTTTCTAGCCGTGACTCGGTTTTTTTGCCCCTAACAATACCTTTTTCCCTTATTTGCTAAAGATGTGACTCAGATTTTAGCCCGACTTTTAGTTTTGCTAAAGATGTGACTTAGATTTCTACTTTTTAATTATCTATAGTTTGGAATCAAGTTAAAAAAAGGCGATGATGATTTTTTTAGTCATATAGACTTGTTGATTAGCATGGCAAAATTGAATAATGGTAAAGCTATTTTTTCTTGCTTTGCAACCTTCGTAATTGTAGCTATTGTAGTCTAAAAAATCTGAGCTTTCACAAAATCACAATATTTTCTAATTTAAATTAAATAATTCTAACTAACAAAATATTTAAAGTAAAAAAATATATCGTAAAGTATACATATGTTACATGTTAAGTGTAAAACCAATACGTATTCACAATTTTTCAGACTAAAAATATTTAGTCAAATCCGATATATCCTGCAAATCTTTGGGAAAACGCCTTCTACCCGATGTTAGCTTCGTAACTTCTATAAACTTGATAAATTTGCTAAGTTTTACAGTGTTTGTAATATGTTTTCCGATTGTGATTGGCCTGAGTTAATATAAAACTGGTTAGATACATGTCAATTCGAATAGTTAATATTTTCTCACTTGTCATATCTAAATTTATTATAAATAAAAAAAGGTAATAGAACAAAAGTTGATGACAATGAATTGTCAACTCCAATAACTTCTACAAAACTTGCTGCTGATAAAACCCTATAAAAGCTGCAAAAAAATAACCTATGACTTTAACAATTCTTGTAAGAAAATTGCTGACAAAAAAGTACTTTGGTCGATGGTGTGTAAACCACACGACACATAAATAAACATGATAGTAATGATTGTTTAATGATTTAGTTAGAATATAAATGAAATAAAAGATAATGATTAGTAATAATGATTGGTATATATGGTGTGTGGTGGTGTGTCCCTCTTAAGTTGATAAGGTAGAAACCCACAATGTGAGTCCTATGGTTTATACACCACTTGACTAACTTTTGACCAGTTTTTGTCAAACTAAATTTTGTCAGTCTAGTAATACAAATACCAATGTTTTTTAACCACTTTATTAAATTTTCACTTATTTTAAGAAGTCAAATCAATTTTTTGTAAAATAAAAAATGTAATGTCATTATTTTTTTTAACTTGCTAATCTTTAATTAATCACCTCTTAACCGACTCAATTACTTAGAATTCATAGCCAAATTTGATTATGTATAAATATTGTATAATTTTATTTTTAAACACACTTAATTTAAGGCAATTATTTAATAAGTTTTAAGTTTATTCTGACTAAAAATTTCAACATTGATTTGCTTCCACTTGAGTTAAAGATTGTGAAGAAAGAAAATAAAGAAGAGCATGTACTTCATACTTCTTTTATTATTAATTGTTAACATGCATGATAATGATTAGTTGTAATGATTGATCTATATGGTGTGTGATGGTGTGTCCCTCCTAAATTGAAAGAGTATAAACCCACAATGCCACACTTTACGAGTGCTACAATTAGTACCCCCCAAAAAATTGAATTCCAATACCCTTTACCCCACTACATGTTTTTCTTGCTTTTCACATTTTTTTGTCTTTAACATGTTTTTTTTCATTTTTTATTTTTCTTTTCTTTTAGTGATACAGTTGTACTTTGTACTTTAATATACTTTTTATACTAATATCCCCTCAATAATACACCTAAAACGTACTTGTTGTCCTTTTTATGCCAATACCCCCCAATAATAATCATATTATGCATTAGGCATGGAGATGACGTTGTTTGGCCATTAATGAGGTTGTTTTGCACTTAATGAAGTCGTTTTGTGTTGTGTTGTGTCGTTTGCTTCTTGGGGCATTTTTGTTTTTGGGCGGGTAAGTAATAATTTTGGGGTCTGTTTTCGTTACAAAGTAGGCATTGCATGATACTGTATCCTCTTTAACTGCTACGTGTCATGTGTGGCTCCTTCAATACATATATGTGACAGTCATGTGTGGCTTCTTTAATACATACACATAGAAACCTTTTTTCTCTCTTTACTTCTCTCATATCTTTGTCTAAACAATCACGATTCCACAAAATCTAACCAACTAATTTAGATATGAAGATCTAATCACAGGTATCCTCTAACCTAATCACGTTTCACTAGACGTTTATGCTATGATATGAAGATCGAATAGCTAGTTTTCTAATGCATAACGTGTACACCACTAACAAGAAGCAATAATAAAAGAGATTAACAACTAACTTTCATGCAATCATAAGCAAACACATATAAATTTATCCAACCATGTTAATTGAAAACGAAGAACGATTAATCAAAAAACACATATACATATTGAATGATAAAAAGGGTGAAGAAACTTTACTTCAATTGAACATGGAGTAACAATGAGTACAAAAGGGTTATAAAACCCTAAAAATTGACCCAAGTATCAGCTACAAAGTTCTCATAAGTTTCCTCCTGTTTTTCCACCACAAAATATGAAAAATAAGGGTTGTATATATAGAAAATCAATCATGAAGGCGTCACTAAGGTTTCTTGACGCCGTCAGCCCGCCGAATCTTCCAAAGGGTTCTTCTTGTTGGCTATTGTGACGCCATCGCTTTTTGGGTTGACGTCGTCGCTCTTCAATCCTGACGACGTCAGGGTAAATTTATGACGTCGTCTCCACGCACTAAGAAGTCACACTTTTAGTTAAAAATTTCACGTTCTGGGCACTTTTGGTGAAGGCGTCAGAATGGAAGTCGCAAGCTTGAAGTGTTGTGTTTTTATCTAGTTTCTTCCCGAATCGAGCCCAAGTCACGTGCTTTTCCTCCAAATGCTTCCCAAATGCTAAAACATAAACGATTAAGTATAATATTTGGGCATATTTTCATGATTTTAGGGGTTCAATGACCCTGAAAAAGTGTATAAAATGACACCTCAACAAATACTGTAAGATATCAAACATACAATCTAAGATGACTAAATGATAAGGAAATTCTAGAGAGAGAAAGAGGAGGTTAGAACACTTAGTGAGAGAAAGAAAATGTATTATGCAATTGAACCAACAACCCTCTCCAAGGCATGGAGAGGGTATTTATACTCTTACATGAGTCGGTCAACATAAGGGGTTTCTTATGTTGACCCGGTTAGCTTAGCTAGTTTCCAAATATTATACTACGAGCTACTTAACGATATATTGGAAGTGATCGAGACTTTTTCGTATTCCTAACAATCTCCCCCTAAGGGAGGTCACTCCAATTTACAAAACTTAAGCTTAGAATTCTATGAATGTCTTAGTCTTTGCTCGTAGTCTTGATTTCATTGATCTTTATCTTGTGAATGTGAAGTAGTTATCTTTAGACTTTTAGACTTTTAGGCTTGAACTTGTTTCTTTAGCTTGACTTGCATGTGATCTTGAGCTTCTTGAGATCATCAACCAAGCATAATCTCTTTTCGCCATTTTGTAATCTTTGCCTTCTTGTGAGCTTGTGACTTTAAGACTGACATGCTCATACCTTTCTTTGTCTTGAAAGCTTGTAAATTCATCTTTCTTGAAATTCTTTAACTTTAATACTTCGTCACTTCAAGGAAGACGTGCGGTATCAGAGTAGTGGAAGTCTTTTGAAACATGTACTTGAGCTTTCATAATGTTTTACATATGTCGGTCGGGTATGAGCATGTGGCATTGACTTCGACTCTTCAAGACTGATGCTTCACCACCATAGGATTGATCTGCAAATAAACAATTAGCAATAAAGCTTGTGGACGAATATGGCTTTGTCATTTGATCGTGTTTGGTTAGATTAACCTTCAGTTTTGTGAGTACCGTCATGTGATCAGGTAGATTTATCTTTAAAGATGAATCTCCTTGACAAGATTTCAAGCTTGTAGTATTGAATTCTCTAATATGTGAGTATCAGATTCATCGTACTTAGCTTGTTCTCAAACTGGAACGTCTCAAAGCAGACAACACGGTAAGAGTGAATCGGTAAGTTACCATCTTCCCGATTGAGTCATTAATTCGTGTTTAGCTTTTCTATGTCTAGATACCCTTTTGAGGCTTCTCATGGACATAAAATTGAAAATTGATTTAGGAAAATCAGTTGGTGTGTTAAGATGCAAACGGTTTTATAACACACCAACAGTCTTATCTTTTTCAAAATTCATCCATCAATTCATAAGCTGGACCGAATCGATATCCAGTATCACAAGTTTGATCCATGTAGGATCTCACAAGTCACCTACCGCATAGCTTGTTTAATGTTGGCTCTGGAAGGGTTTCCATCACCACTGTGAATACTTTAGTATCACTCTGATGTTCTAGCAATATCATAAGGATAATGCGTAGGACTCTTAAGATATTTCTTGTTTTCATAGTGTGTGATTTAACAAGTATATTTTGAATTAGTGTCCTAATGAGATTTATGGATGATCTCTTTTATGGCTCTAGACTCGATAGTGCACTTTGGTTTTAGTAATCGAAGGCTAGAACAGATTGCCACCTTTTCAATATCAACTAACTCAGAGTGAGAAAGTCGATAGAAATGCGTTTATCTGCGTGAAATGAAACAAGTGTCTTTTGAGAGACCTTGAGTGGCTAGGGAGGGTTGTGCATTTCATTACTAGGTCCATGATGACTAACTTCAATACTAGACAACAGCTTAGTATTTCTGATAGCATATGTATTGACCCGGTTTCTTCCTAAGTGTATGGAGGGCTTCTTTCTTTACATCCTTTATCCTTAAATTTCTTTTTAATTTATCAACCCCTTCAATGCTTACCATGACTTCATCACTAACACCTTGTTGGGTTTATTCCAATGCTAGCTCTGTCTTAGTCCGCATTATTTCATTTTCTCACTTTTACTCCTTTTGTATCATACCTAAGGACTTCTATTCTATCTAATGGAATGTCGCTGGGTAGATCCCTCCAGTTCTGGCTAGATCATGGGAACTGATGACATCAAATAATGTTTATTTTATAGCATCATTTATCCCATGTAATTAACCCATTTTGTATAATTATTGCAAAGAATTGTTACTTAATCGTTTATATTTGAGAATTGCAGTAATTATAGAGTACTTGGTGAAGATTAACTAAAAGGCACGCATTCTGGAGCTTAAACGAAGATATTTTGAAAATTACAGTTCTGACAACCAATACGCCGTATCCATCAAGAAAGATACGACGTATCTATGCATGCACTCACCAAAGACCACGAACAAAACAAGATCTAATACGCCGTATCTAGGAAAGGCAATACGCCGTATTCAAGCTATAAGGAAATAAAATATTTTGGAAGATATCAAACGTGGTCCCTACTCCAAGAAACCCCTAATACGACGTATTCAAGACTTTGGATACGCCGTATCGAACCGACTCCAGACCCTATAAATAGAAAACTAAAAAATGAGTTTTAAGTGTGCTAAATCTTATTCTCGATACCTAAACCATAAAAGTCGATTTTTAGAGGAGAAAAAAGCAGAAGAGTGTTGATCCCCTTTAGATCTTGATTAGCTTGTTAAGCTTTAGTTATCTTAGATAAATCCAAAATAACTAGGATTGAAACCTTGTGGTATATATAAAGATTATGCGAAATTAATCTTTATATACTCAGAAGAACAATAAAATAATAAGAGTAATTCAAGAACAACTTTCACTATATTGATTGAATCACAAAACAACTATATGTTTTGCCTAATAGCTATTACTAGATTGATCTATCTAACTATGCCGTAAGGGTTCCTTTTATACACCAAGGAAACCCTAATGGGCTTACAAAACACGTTATATGATAGTGCATATCTATTCCTAATATATCTCATGCATATCACATAAGCAGTACTAACTACATAAAGCTAACGGTACAAACTATTAACTAACAGTACAAACTAGACTGGCAGTACTAACAATGTACTGGCAGTACTAACTATTATAACTAACAACACTAACAACTTAGAATATTTTCTAAGTTCTTCAACAGCAGCATCATCTTCAACCAGCAGTACTAACTTCCAAAGCTAGCAGTATAAACTTGTATTAGCAGTACTAACTTGTAGAAGTCTATAATTCCCAACAATCCTCCCCTAAACTTGTGATTACTCTTCAAATCATCAAGTTTCTTGAATTATAGTATGTTGGCTATGAGAGGATGCTTCCGAACACTTCATTTCTTCTTTTGTTGTAATTTGAGCATAAGCTTGAAAAGTTGATAACACATTTCATTTTGATGATCAGCTTGCAATTTTCTGTTCAACATCTTAGTAATTGTGACAGGTGTAAGAGGATATCTTCTTTCTGCAAGCATGAAAATGTGCAGTTTTCTAAATTTCACCAAGTGCACACCACATGAAGTATATAGTATCCAGGCAGTCACATTAAAATCCTCTAGACGTCTCCATACATCACTTTTCATATCAGGCTCAAACATGACTTTAAAATCTCCAAATAAGACTCTTTCATAATCTCCTTCTGGTCTTGTCTCTGCAAACCTAGCTTTAACCAACTTCCAGAGATTCTCCAAATCCTCTCTATCAAAATCCTGAAGTAGATTAACCAATGTAGTGTATCTTTTTGAATTTCCTCCTGCTCTTATGATGTGATAAGAACTGATCTTTCCTTCACTAACAATCTCCCAGTCAACAATCATTGGAGGTTTTGTAGCCAATGGAATAGCATTAATTGCTATTTATTCTACAGGAACAATCTCCAAGAACTGCTTAATTTCTTCATCATCTGGATCACTATCAGCTTGAACTTCTTCTTGCTCATCAATCTTTTGCATCTTTGTGCTATCAAGTCTTTCTTCTGAAGTCTTTCTTTTTAAGCTTCCCTCAGCAGGCTGCTTACTACTATCATCTTTCTTAGCATTATCTTGAATGACCTCTGCATCCATGGGTTTAAAATCTTGTATGCTCTTTTGCTGTCTTTCATACAATCTCTAAATTTCTTCATAAGTTCTTCCTTTCAGTTGATTGTGTTTATAACCACCCATGTTCTTCAAATAAGTCATCATAAGATTTCTTAACTAGTTTTTAGTAGGGGGTTTGCTTCTGATCTCTACAGCCCTTTGAGCAGCACTGAATTTCCTTTGTGCTGCTATTGTTTCCACCAAGAATTGTGCTCTTTCTTCAATGGTAAACTGTTCTCTCTCTCTTCCTGTTGAAGCTTTGCAGCAAACAAGGCATCCGCATCAATGCTTGCTTGAATGTTGTCATATTCTTCATAGAGTAAAGCCATAGATGCTTCTTCTTATGCTGTTCTTTCTTTCAGTTTCCTCTTATTTTCTGCTAACTCTTCTTGCTCTAGTAACCTAGCCAACTCTGCATCAGCTTGAATTTGTGCATCTCCTTGATTTCTTCTTTTAATTTTGACTGAACCATCAAACTCTTCTTCAACTAATATACCTTTACTTTTATCTTTAGGATCAATAGCTGGAAGAGGTTGAAGTGTAGTAATTGATCTTTTTATAGTTGGTCTAGGAGATTCTTCTTCTTCTCTGAATGCAACCCCTTTCTCTTTAGCCTTATGTTCCTTCATCTTTAGCAAGGTCTGAGCCAATGTCTTAGTGACATTTTCATCATCAAAGACTATTGTTGTTGTAAGAGGTGTCTTTGGCTCAGTAGTACTAATAGTTACACCAGCAGTAGTAACTAATGTACTAACAACACTAACTCCATCTGCGGCAGCATTAACTGTGTCTTGTTGTGCATCTTGTATATCATCATGGAGTTCTTCAAAATCACTCTCCTTAATCATTCTTGTTGTCTTATCTTTAATCCTCCCCTGTTTGGATGCATCCTCCTCATCTAAGTTCTTAGCAGTTGAAGACACAACTCTGCCTGTAAAGATTCTCCTCTTCATAGGGTGTGAAGTTCTTGACTGTCTCATCTTTTCTAGTCTCTTAACTCTCAGTTTTAATCTTGTGATGACTCTGTCCTGAGCAGTCTTAGCTTCTTCTGAGGAAAGAACCCTGTTTGAAAAATTAGTACAAGTTTGAATCAATTCCTCAAGTTTTAGTCTACCCTCATCACTTCTAGGTGTGTAACCTCCTAGGAGAGGTAAATCATGGGGTGTAGGTGGTAAAGAATCTGTTAATTCAAATGTTGGTTCCATCCTGCCCTCCCTACTTCCAGATGTGTGACCTTCTGAGAAAGGTGGTTCAATGGGCTGTTCAAGTACTCTCTCAGACCTAGTCTGAGCAGGAGTACCCCCATGGTGTCTTGGCGCCTGGGACTGCCACCTGTATCCATTCCCTGAGGAATGTCAACATTAGGCATTGCCGTGGATTAGGTCTTAAAAATGTTATCACTGTCCTGTGCTGCAACTAAGCTAGCATCAGTAGTGATAGCCCATTCCACACTGTCACCCCCTCCTTATGGACAGCATCATCTGCTCTAAGGGTTTGAGGCACACTAGTCTGAGGTAACTCAGTGTTCTTTTGGGTTTTCCTACGTTTGTGAGTCTTTCTTGTTCTTTTATATGTTGTTGGAGTTTAGAGTGAATCATAAAAGACTATTTGTGCTATTACAGGTTGATGTACTTCAGTTTGAGGTTCAGCAGTCCGAGGTGTTTCAGTTTGAATAGATGCAGTTTGAGGTTTTGAAATAATAGGTTGTGAGGTAGAGGGTGTGGGTTGGGGTTCATGATATATTGCTGAACCTTCACCCTTAGGTGCTTGGTTTTGCACCAACATACTAGGAAACAGTGGTGTTACTTTTCTTGAAAATTTTGTACCTTGTCTAACCATATTAGAGAAAACCTTTTGAGTATGAGCTGGTGTATTATAAACATCATTAAAAGGTTCACCAAGCTCAATCTGATTATTCAAAAACACCATTAAAAACCTTGGATACATTAGAAATTTCTTTACAGGATTATCAAAGTTCCTCCACATACCATCAAAAATAAGTTTAAAAAAGTTAAACTTTTGATTTATTGCTAAACAAATGACAGCTGAAGCAATATTTGTTGAAAATTCATTCCAGCTTGTAGATTTAGAACTTATGCAATGAAGGATGGTATGTATCAGATACTTCCATTGAGGAGAAAATAGGGCTTTTTGAAAAGTTAATTTGTTAAAGTCACCCTCATACCCCCATCAATGCAAGATTTTGAAGAATTACTTCATTTGTGAGGCAAGAAGTACCATCAACATCATTAAGGAGAAGAGAACTTCTCACTGATGCCTCTGTTACTACTACTGCCTTGTTATCAACAATTGCATGAATCTGCTTCTCATTATTGATTGTTTGGGAAGTGGCAGTATTCTAAAACTGTTCAATATAGGAAGCATAAATAGTGGGACTTACAGTGAGTGCATAATGAATCAAACTAGAAGAAAGGAAGTCCACTATTTGATGAAAAACTGCATTAGCATTTGTTTTCTCCAGGCATGCTACCATGTTATGTTGAGCAACAAACTTCATATCCGCCATAGATGATTAATTAAGAATAAGAGTTCTGGGTTTAAGTTCGTTGGTAAAAATATGAGATTTAGGCAAAGTGAATTGAGATATTTAGAGAGAAAGCTTAGGGTTTGGTTCGACCGACCTAATAAATTTGAATCTTTATCTTGAATAAAACATATAAAAGAAAGAAAGATTAAAGATTATCCAAATATAGACCCCTATAAGCGAAGTTGTTAGCGGAAATATCTCAACGGTTATAAATAATTAATGAAAATTCTGTTTTGCCTCGAACAATATTAACGGTAACAAACAACACTAAGTTAGGCAAGCAGTATTAACTTTGTACTAGCAGTACAAAGTTTATACTAGCAACACTAACTTTTGCACTTACAGTTTTTGGCAAACTACCAGCCATCAACGGATTTGATGATTCTTTACCAGTTGCCGTTTGCCCTGGAATAGCCAATTCTTTCTTGTTTATGAGACATGGTAAATTGATGACCATTTGTTATGTGGTAAAAACCAACATGAATCAACCCAGCAGTATTAACCAAGTCATCAACATTTACACCAAATCAACATATCCATAATCATCATTTAAGCTTAATTCCTGCAAAATGTTAATTCCAAACACAAAGAAACACATTCCAAAACATTTTGCATAATACTTATAGTAACTGGCAGTATTAACATTTAAGCATAGCAGTACTAAGTATTAGTTACCAGTATTAACCCATTCTCAGCATCTGACAGCTCTTGCACTTCATTGTAAGCATCCATAATGTATAATCCACTGCAATGATACATATAATTCCATAGATCCGTCCATCAAACACAACTTGTAGCAGCTACAATTACATAACATCACTAACTGAACTTAGCAGTACTAACTTTTGTACTAGTAGTACAAAGTTTCACCGAGCAATATTAACTAAGTTCAGCAGTATTAAGAAACTTATACACAACTATACACAATGACCTCCCCTTAATCCATACCCTAAGGATTAAGCATACCAATGCTTGCAATCAAAAACTTAAACCTAGTCACATCAAAGGCTTTAGTAAGAAGATCTACAACATTGTAGTCTGTATGAATCTTGATAATCTCAATCAACCTTTTCTCATAGGAATCTATGATGAAGTGATACCTTATTTCAATGTGCTTAGTCTTTGAATGAGAGACAAGATTCTTCACAACACAGATTGTACTTTCATTGTCCACATGAATCTTTGTCTGCATAAAGTTGTATCCATAATCAAGTAATTGGTTTTGGAGCCAAAGAACCTGTACACAGCAGTTTGAGGCAGCAATATATTCTGCTTCAGTGGTAGAATTAGCCACAATGGTTTGTTTCTTGCATTGCCAAGAGACTAATCTGCAACCTAGGAACTAACAACCTCCTGTTGTGGATTTCCTATCAAGACTTGCACCTGCATAATTACTGTCAGAATAAGCTATCAACTCCAAAGGTGAATCCTTAGGATATAAAAGGCCCAATGTAGGTTAACCCTTAAGATATCTAAAGATTCTCTTTACTGCATGCATATGAGAAGCTTTTGGTTGAAATTAAAATCTTGAGCATGCACACACAATAAACATAATGTCTGGCCTGGAAGATGTTAAGTACATCAAGGATCCAATCATGGACCTATATAAATGAACATCAACATCTGTTCCATTTTCATCCTTTGTTAATGGCTTATGTGTCTCCATTCGAGTGCTTACAGCCTTCATACTTGAATAACCAAATTTATTCAAGATGTCATAAACATATTTGTCTTGACTGAGAAATATGCCATATGCTCTCTGCTCAACTTGCAGCCCTAAAAAGAAAGTGAGTTCCCTCATAGAGCTCATCTGAAATCTTTTATGCATAAGTTGCTCAAATTCAGTACTCAAAGACTTCTTTGTAGAACCAAAAATAATGTCATCTACATATACCTGAACAAGTAGAATGTCATTCTTGATCTTCTTGATGAATGAAGTCTTATCAATTGTCCCTTTCCTGAATCCATTTTCAATTAGGTAGGTAGATAAGGTCTCATACCAAGCTCTAGGAGCTTGATGAAGACCATATAAAGCTTTCTCTACATTGTACACTTTATCTGGGAATGCTGGATCCACAAAACTTGGAGGTTGGCAAACATAAACCTCATCTTCTATAGTACCATACAAAAAGGCACTCTTCATATCCATCTGGTACACAGTGAAGTCCATATATGATGCATAGGCCAAAAATGACCTTATTGCTTCAATCCTAGCAACATGAGCAAAACCCTTATCATAATCTATGCCTTCTTCTTGTCTATGACTGGTATTCGCTAAAATACACATCTTTTATACCCCGTAAAATACTATTAATTGGACTAAAAATACTAAAATATGCTAAATTATATTGCAAATATGTTTGTTTGGTATTTTTATGTCTTGCAGGTAAAATGATTGAAAATGGAGCAAAAACAGGAATTATCGGGCTCAATTTGGTCAAGTTTCAATTATTTACTCCAAAGAATTGATGATTCCCCCCCCCCCCCTACACCCCCCCCCCCCCCCCCCCCCCCCCCCCCCCCCCCCCCCCTGACCCCCCCCCTGCCACCCCTCCTATGTAAGAACATGCAATTGAAACGAGCATGAAAAATTCGAGTCCACATGGTGCCTGCATTGTTTTGCGGTGAGTTTCTCACATTCCCCTTTTTACATGTTTTAAATGTTTTGGGGTGGAAAGCATGATGTGTCATTTTTATACTTTTACTTTTAAGTGATTAATCTTTTGAGCGTATTTGAACTTGAACTTGTTTTGAACGTATGGAACTCTGATTTGAACTTGATGAAATTTGGAAACGTGTTGAACTTGGAACCTTGAACTTAATATGTATGTTGTTGTATGCTTGGAACCCGCCACTACTTTTAACTCATTATCCCCCTCATCGGGATTGAGACGTTAGTACTTATGGATAGCGCTATTAGGAGATTAGCCCCTCCTCACTCCCCGCATAAGGGTGCATAGTACTAAGTGTTTGTGCCACACTATACAACTAGAACTTGAATGGATGTTTGAACGGTTAGGCTGAATACGTTTAAGTAGTGCCTCGCATAACCATTATAGCATACATATACATTGATTTGTTTTAGACTCTCAACTTGTTTGGAAATTGATTTTGGTTTGGACAACTGTTTTTGATAACTTGCCATTGAGTTGGCAAACTTTCATCGGACATCTACTCTTATATAAAACTATATTTGGTGTATACAATCTTGAGAACTCACCAACTATTTCGATAGTTGACCGTTTTTATCATGCTTTTCAGGTGACATTCCTAAGGTGGAAATTTAGTGTATTTGCTCTTGGACTTGTTCAAGATGTCTACTTTCTTCCAAGTTATTGTCTTTTGGGTGATCCATGTTCGGAAGAAAAATAACTTTTGTTGACTTTTGTACTCTTTAAACTTGTATTTGGTATCGTTGTAATTCGGATAATTTTCTTTTATCTAAATCATGTATGGTGTTTTAATCTATCATCTTGTGTGATGTTTATTAATATGTTACACCTCACGGTTCCGCCTTGGTGGGGTGTGACACTTTTCACACTTGGAATTTTTTTGCATTTGTCTTTTTCATTCCTAAGTGTGGGGGTAAAACCCGACATTTTTGAACATTGAGGCCAATGTTCCATTCTAAGTGTGGAGGGGATTTCTATCGAAATGTGATCATACCTGTGCCTGTTTGTGTTCCCGCGCAACCCCGTTTTGACCAAAATTTTAAATTTTTTTATTGTGTTGTTAGCTAAAAAAAATTGAAAAAATGATGAAAATATAAGAATATATCGAAATAAGTAGGCCCGTAGAACTAGGTAGATTTTGACTTGATCGGGCGTGTTGAGCTCTAGCTAGACCCCTTAACCATTATAAACTTTAGCTTTTGCTAGTCTTTTATACAAGAAGCTTTAAAATGCAAATTCTAGCTTATCCTAGCCAAGATTTTGCAAGTTTCCATAATTGACTTTAAATATGCAAAGCTAGTTTATTAGGCTAAGTATTCGCGGATCTTTTTATTAAAGATTTTAAATTTGCGAAGAACGAAAAATGATAGAGTAGAATATAAGTTAGATGCTAAACGTAGAGTAGTTGGAGCTCTTTCAAGCTCATAAGTATTAATTGTGGCTTTTTCTCCCATTAGCTTGTCTCACTTATATGCATAAATGTTTAATAAATAAGGTTGTCCGGTTCAACTTAATTTTTAGTAACTTCCCTTTGATTTGGAAGTCGATGATTCAAATTTTGGCTTATTATATGCATCACATGTTTATTGCTTTACTTATACCTTAAAGAGCCTTAGGGTATATGGTATGAGTAGAGTTAATCATTTTATTACTTTTTGCCTTAAAGAGCCTTAGGGTATATGGCAAAAGTAATACTAATCATGAAATTATTTGTACCTTAAAGAGCCTTAGGGTATATGGTACTTATAAAATTAGTGATTATGTTGCTTAGTTATTTGCACCTTAAAGAGCCTAAGGGTATATGGTGTAAATAATATTACTTGATTTATGTCTTAAAGAGCCTTAGGGTATATGACATGAATTAAGGCAAAAGCAACAAAAGCCAAAATTTCGTTCACTTCATCGGTTTTCAAGGATAAGGGTGGAAGCTAAATTTTATTTTCAACCGTCCCGCTTTATTTTTGGATTAAATAAGTATCAAAACAAGTCTTAAAGAGCCTTCGGGTATATGACTTAAGTAAAATCTTGAGATACAAAATTAGGATTTGCGGGAGGAAAAGTAAGTACACAATTAGTATTTATGAGTAGTGTTAGCATCTAATCTTGTATTTGACAATGATTTCGTTTTAAGCTTAGTTTGGGGATTGTGAAAAGTCAAGGATGACGAACTCCTAATTTTAAGCCTTTTAAAATAAATTTTATAAAATTATCTTAGTTTTTATCTTGAATTTAATAAATGGTTAAAACGGGGGTGCTTGCGAATTAAATGACTTTTGAACCTTTTAATGGACCTTTTCTGTTCTTGTTTGATTGTGAGGGGTCATAAGTTAAAAGGGGATAAAATTATTTATTTCCGGGTATTGTTTTATTTACATTGCGTGTGGGACCAGCAATGGTTTAGTGTGGGGGAATTTGGTATTCGCTAAAATACACATCTTTTATACCCCGTAAAACACTATTAATTGGACTAAAAATACTAAAATATGCTAAATTATATTGCAAATATGTTTGTTTGGTATTTTTATGTCTTGCAGGTAAAAGGATTGAAAATGGAGCAAAAACGGGAATTATCGGGCTCAATTTGGTCAAGTTTAATTATTACTCAAAGCCAAGATGAAGTTGTGAAAAATCCCCGAACATGCCATTGAAAAGAGCACGAAAATTCGAGTCCAATGGTGCCTTCATTGCTTATTGGGCCGACCCGACCCATTAATATGGGCCGGGCCAGCCCATATATTTACTAACCTTTATTCGAAGCCCAAGATAATTATGGCCCAATGAAAATAATCAAATATGGCCCATTTCGTTTCTTTAGTGGGACGAATGAAATAATTGAGATGAAATGTGTATTCACCATCACGTGCTGCAAAAATAATTCAAATGCACCCATGTGCTTGCGCACTAAGGATTGGGAGAACAAATGGAATCAAGACACGTGGAAGAGGCAATGTTATTACTCAAAAGTTCAAATTGCATTTCATACAAATGATCCAACAGTTCAAATCAAAGCGTACAATGTAAGCATTTTTAAATGTCCACGTGGAGCAAATTGACCGGCTGGATCTTCTAAATGTGCATCTCAATCCGTGTGAACGAGTTATCAAGCCAATGATTGGCCAATTATCAACCAATGATTGGACCAAAAATTACAACTTTACCCCCTGTCACCCTATTTAATCAACACGCCACCCCTCACTTTTGGAGTTAGTTAGTTTTTTTTCACTTTTTAGTTTTTAGTTTTTGCTTATTTAATATTTGTATTAGCTTATTTCAAATTTCCAGCTTAGTGTTTTTAGCTTATTTGTTCCAGCTTATTTCAAGATTTTTGTAAACATTTGAGCTTATTAATGAAGATGTGTTTGGATATTGGTTAGAGTGCTTATTGTTTCTTTAAGGCTTCTTTCATTTTTTTTCTTTAGTATCTCTTTTGCTAATTCGGTTTTCTTGCTTATTGAATAAGTTTCTGTTAGCTTAATTCAAGAGCTTAAGAATCGAGCTTATCTTGGATAGTTTTTACCATAGCTTATCCGGTTAAGTAGCTTACATCTTGTTTATTAGTTACTTTTAGATCAAATCGATTTAGCTCATTTTTTTTCTCGATCTCTTCATTAAACTCGATTCGAAAATAATACAATGGGTGCGATGAGTTGTTTTAACAACTCAGCAGCTTATTATTAAGCTTTTGACACACTTCATCTCAAAAGCTTGTGAGATCGTATATGTTGTTAGTTTTGAAAAGTTTCAAAGGTTCGAATAGATCAATAGTTCTCGATAATTTTTTTTAACTTGGATTTGGTTTTAAAAGTAAAGTAGCTTTAGCTCATTTCTCTAAGAGATTATTTGGTCATAACAAAAAGAAGCATCGAGCATTAGTGTTAGCTTGTTTTTTTTTCCAAAAGCTTTTAAATCTTAAGAAGTCTTCTAATTCTGTTTTACTTCTTTTAACTGCTACTCATTTTTTTATCTAGACCTTGTATGAAATATGAGGTCTCGTTTGGAATTATTAGGCCATGTTTGTTTTGGTTTGGGCCTCGACTGATTGGGCTTTTGGTTCGTAAGATAGAAAAATAAGAATTGTGGAAGTAGAGAAATTTGAAATATTACTAGTAATTGTTTTTTTTAGTTAACAGTTAATAATTTTGAATTGTTTTGTTGTTTGACTTTTTGGTACCGGTCAACTCACGAGGCCCGGAGCTTAAGGGTTTATTTAGCTAGACCAAATTTGATTATTTGTTTTAGCTAAAAAAATCGGGTGGTTATCGTTTAATTGCGGGTCTCCAATTCGGTTCCATTTTCTATCATTTTTCAATTAATTATAATAGTTTTATTTTATCGTTCCATAATATATTTGCGTATTTAATTTTTGCCATGCTTAGTGTAGATTTATCTTTTGTCGTTAAATGCTATATTTGTTAAATTGAATTTCGTTATGAGTAGTGAGTAAATAACTTGTGTTTGCTAAGTGATTAGTGATTTAGAATTTAAGTGCGGTTTTAAAAAGGTTTAAAAAAACCAAAACCAAAAACTTGAATGACAATCAAGATCGATTTACAACTTGAACGTAGATTTCCATTCACCTCTCACCGAGGAGAACGTTACCCGTGTTGATTACTTATTATTTTTTCCTAAGAATAATTTGTATGATACTTTGCTTTCGTATACGTATATGTATTATATATATATATTTGAGGGTTTATTTGATGCGTGTAAAAAACATGAACATCAATGACCTTGTGCAACCAGCCTAGCTTTATTTCTAACCACAATCCCCCTCTGATCCTTCTTGTTTCTGAAGACCCATTTAGTGCCAATAGCCTTCTTACCATAAGGTTAATCCACCAGTGTCCAAACATTGAGTAGCTTGAACTGGAGAAGCTCTTCTTGCATAGCTCCTACCCAGCTTTCTTCATCCAAAGCCTGAGTTACCTTATTTGGTTCCATCTGAGAGAGAGAACAAGCAAATAGACAGTTTTGGTAATCTTTGTGATTTGTTCTTCTCTGCTTGTTTATGAATGTGATTAAACCAGCTTTATTCTGCTTGTACATCCTTCTTGTCTGTACTGCAGAGTCCACTTCTCTAAAGATTTATTCTTTAGGATGATCCTTATGGATTCTTGTTGTGGGAATAGGACTGACTGGCATTTCTGTCTCCTAATTATTGTAGTCAGCCTCTTCACCCACATCATCATCATCATCATATGTATTTCCAAATATACCAGTATCATTAAGAGTAGTAATATCCTCCAAATCAAGCATGAGATGATCAATAGGATAATCCTCATTGGAAGGAGTAGCAGCATTAACATGAGTAAATGTCTGGTAAGCATTTTTGTCATATCTAAACACACTTTTAGACTCATTCCTAGGTTCTCTTGCTTTTCCAGGATCCATAGGAGTAATAGATGTGCTAATAGCATTAACTGGTGAACTAATAGTACTAAGACTGTTAGTATTGTTAGTGATAATTTCCTCCACTAGACCATTCATGTCACATTCTTTTGCTTGATCCTTATCTCCATTCTGCTTTCCAGTATCATCTTTTGGTGAGGACTCATCATCCATAGAACTTGAAGAAACATTGGAACTTGTTTGAAGTAATGGTAATAGAATGTATTCTTGATCAGGTACCTTCCCTTTTCCAGCTTGTCCTGCATCAGAATTAGTCTCTAAACCTGCATTACCATTAGTTCTATTTCCTGCATTGACTGGATGATAGTTCATAGTATTTGTTAGAGAATCTATATCAAACAGCCATTCTGGTCCACTTCCTGCAACATTTGGTTTATTTTCAAGAAAGTTTACATGCAGTTTTTCCTCTACCTTCTTAGTTCTACTATTAAATACTCTAAAAGCCTTGCTATTAATAGAGTAACCAACTAAGAATCCCTCATCAGCTTTTCCATCAAACTTTCCTAGGTGATCAAGGGTGTTAAGAATAGTAACTGGACAACCAAAAGGTCTCATAAAACTTATTATAGGTGTTCTACCAATTAAGAGTTCATAAGGTGTTTTATTATGAGGTTTAGTCACTAATACCATGTTCTGTACATAGCAAGCAGTATTAACTGCTTCAGCCCAAAATTGTATAGGTAATAATGAATCTGCCAATATAGTTCTAGCTGCCTCTATGAGAGTCCTATTCTTTCTTTCAGCAACTCCATTTTGTTGTGGAGTTCTGGCATTACTGAATTCCCTTTTAATCCCTTTGATCCTACAGAACTGATTCATTTCATAATTCTTAAACTCAATCCCATTGTCACATCTGATGATTTTAACTTTGTGATTTAACTGGTTTTCAATTCCTATTATAAAGTTTTTAAGGATTGAACTAGTCTCATCCTTTTTAGCTAAGAAGAAAACCCAAGTAAATTTGCTATAGTCATCTGTGACCACTAGGTAATACATTTTACCCATAATACTCTTTACAAATGTAGGTCCAAATAAGTCCATATGCAAGATTTGTAAAGGTGTGTTGATAGAATTCACAAGCTTTGACTTACAGGAGGCCTTGTGTTGCTTTCATTTTTGACAAGCAACACAAGTGTGGTCATTTTCAAAAAGCTTTGAAGGCAATCCTCTAACAAGATTTCCCTTCACAAGTTTATTCATTGTTTTAAAGTTTATATGACCAAGCCTCCTATGCCACATCTTAGACTCATCATTTGTGGCCTTTGCAAATAAACAAGTCAAACCTTTTGAAGGAACAATGTTCTTTAGATCAAAACTATACATATTATCTTTCCTGGGAATCTTAAGCATCACTTGATTTTCATCAGACAGCTTAAAATCAGGAGAAAGAATAAGACATTCAGTTTCAATGAATAGAATACTATTCTTCTTGTCACACATCTGTGAGACACTAAAAAGGTTAAACTTAAGTTCTTTCACAAAGTACACATCTTCAAAGTCTAAATTTCCAGTTCTAATTTTACCTCTACCAGTTATTTTACCTCCTTTAGAACTGCCTGCAAATGCAACAAATCCTCCACCATAATCTCGATAATCACCGAGATAGGACTTGTTCCCTGTCATATGCCTGGAGCATCCACTGTCAAAAATTATTGTATCTTTTAAAGTAACGTGTAGATCACCCTGCATATCAAACACAATTAAATTAGTTTCTCTTGGGGACCCAAGCCATTACTGACTTGAGCCTGCTTGTTGGATCAACATAGTTAAATTGCTTACAAATGTATGATCCACTATTTTTTGAGACATGATCTATTTCTTTAACCTTAGGTCTTCAAACCCAGCATACTGAGGACTTAACAGCATTAATCCCTTTTTCCCCAACAACACTTGTCACTCTTTTTTCCTTTAGCAGTATTAACAGAATTAACCTTAGCAGTATTAACTTTGTTATTCAAAATTCTATTTTAAGTGCTGTTTGTTGGTAAAAAGGTCTCTTGGAAGGTGAATGTGACTTTTGAAAAACATTTGGTCTAGTTTTTGCAACATTCACAAAGGTTTTGGGTGCAGCAGTATTAATAGGCCTGGCAGTACTAACAGATACTGCTGTTCTTGAGGAACTAACAGTATTAAATGGTACTATGCCAGACTTAGTTAAAACTGCTGTTGGAGCAAAATTTCGCCTAGTATTAGAGAAATTTTGATGATTAGTCCTCAAAGCATTATTCCAAACTGGTTTAGCTTCCCTTTGACCAGTTCCCCTTTTTACATTGTTCAAACCAGGTTTTTGTATCATCCTTTTATCATGAAAATCACAATCTTTAATTAGATGATTAAAACTCCCACACACAAAACAAGCTTTTGAAGTAAACTGAAATCCAACTCCTAATTTCTTAGACATTGGCTTATTCCAATTAGTACTATTATTCCTAGGCTTATCACTAATTTTCTTAGGTTCATCAGCTTGTTTAGGGTTTGGTTGAACATTTTCAATCTCCCTAAACTCAGACTCATCCTCTTCACTGTCAGACACCCATTCTTCAATAATTGGGGCATCTAGGTTTTTCTTAGTCTCATTTGAGGAAATTTTAATAACACTCTCATTTGCTTTAACACCATTTCCTTCAAATTCAGGCTGTTGAAATTCCTTAAGCCCAGAATCAGATAAATCAATAGGTGGAGGTGCAAATAGGCCTGTAGGTGGAGGTGCAACAACATTATAGTTATCAAAACCTACACCATTTTTACTCTTGTTGGCTATTTGACTCCCTAACATTTCATCAAAGCTCTTAGAGGCATTTTCAAAACTATTAAGTTTAATCTGATTGCACTCTTTTTATTTCTTTAGTCTTTCTATCTGTTGATTAAGATCTTTGATATCTAAGTCTTTAAATGAGACATCTCTTTTTAATACAACAATTTAATCACAAAACATAACCTCATTCTTTTTGTAGAATACAAGTTGTTCTTCTACTGATGCTAGTCCTCTTTTGTAGGTAGCTAAATCAAACTCAGATTTATTTAACTCTATTCTTAAGTTATCATACTGTGATTTAAGAGTTTCATAATTCTTAAGACATGAGTTAGAGCAAGATTTGTTATTTTGTACCTCTGAGTCAGAGAAGGCCATAAGAGCCATGTTGGTTGGAAGTTCCTCATCAGCTATAAAACTCCAATCAAAGCCTGCTCCATCAAAAGCTATCATTGCTTTTGTAGAAGTGTCTTCCACACTCACAGTTCTCTTTGAGCCTTCTTGATTCCAGTTTATGCTTTCCTGATTCCTGGTCATGTTTTCTTGATTTCTAGGACCTCTACATTCCCTAGGAAAATGCCCTATCTTATGACAGTTGAAGCATTCTACCTTTGACTTATCATAACCAGCCACATCACTCCCATTTATGGTAATCTTGTTTCCAGTTCTTTGGTAGTACTTCCTTGCCCTCATACTAAGTAATGCAAGTTGCCACTTCAGATCCATTGCTTCAAGATCGTCTTCATGAATCTGTTCAAGATCCTCATGAACTAGATGAGAGCCATTAGGTTGATTAGCTAGGAAAGCATAGACTGTTGCATCACTCAAGTTAGCACAATTATGACTAGCAGTACTAACTGTTGTGCTAGCAGTACTAATTGGAACACTAGCAGTATTAACATCATTGGTACTGCTAGGTGTAGAGACAAAGGCCACATGCTGCGAGTTAGAGTTTGAGCTTGATGTAACCGTTCTCTTGACTTCTTGTTCAACAATTTTAAAATTGTTGTACAGATCATCAAAACTCATTGTATCGAGATCTGGTTTGTTCCTCCAGACCACCACATGAGTGTTTTATTCAGCAGGTAAACTTCTCAAGAACTTCAAGTTGAGATCTTCTTGAGATATAACTTCCCCCAAGATGGCCAACTGGCTAGTAATTTTCTGAAGTCTGTTGAAGATTGAGTCATGTGACTCTATGCTAGGAGCATTGAAGTTTTCATACATCTGCTTTAAGAGTGTCGTTTGAGTCTTCTTAGTGGCATCATTGCCACCAAATCTAGCTTGTATGGCTTCAAACAATGTCTTGGCATCTTTGTGTTGACTGAATGTCAAAAGATGTTCATTGGGTAGTGCCACCAACAGCATGCTCCTTGCTTTTACATCATTCTTTTTCTGTATCTTCTCTTCAGTGGTGATTGGAACTGTTATAGTTGTTGATGTAGAGGTACCATCTTCATTTGCTGTTGTTCATACTGTAGGTTTGAAAGAATTGTCATTCTCTATCACCTCCCAAAGAGCATAATCTTGTATTTGAAAGAATTACTCTATTCTGATCTTCCACATCTCATAGTCACCCTGTTTCAGAAGGGGTAACTTTGCCACAACATTGTTTTAAACTGTCTCTAGATCTATCTCTTTGTTTGAATAAAGAGTTCTTCTTTATTAAGGTTTCAGAACACAAGCTCTGATACCACTTGTTGATTCCCTTTAGATCTTGATTAGCTTGTTAAAGCTTTAGTTATCTTAGATAAATCTAAAACAACTAGGATTGAAACCTTGTGTTATATATAAAGATTATGCGGAATTAATCTTTATATACTCAGAAGAACAATAAAATAATAAGAGTAATTCAAGAACAACTTTCACTATATTGATTGAATCGCAAAACAACTATATGTTTTGTCTAATAGCTATTACTAGATTGATCTATCTAACTTTGCCGTAAGGGTTCCTTTTATACACCAAGGAAACCCTAATGGGCTTACAAAACGCGTTATATGATAGTGCATATCTATTCCTAATATATCTCGTGCATATCACATAAGCAGTACTAACTACATAAAGCTAACAGTACAAACTATTAACTAACAGTACAAACTAAACTGGCAGTACTAACAATGTACTAACATTACTAACTATTATAACTAACAGCACTAACAACTTAGAATATTTTCTAAGTTCTTCAACAGCAGCATCATCTTTAACCAGCAGTACTAACTTCCAAAGCTAGCAGTATAAACTTGTATTAGCAGTACTAACTTGTAAAAGTCTATAATTCCCAACAAAGAGGTCAAGCAACGCTATTAATTCCATAGGAGACAATGTGTAATTTCTTATACTCTTGTAATCGTTCAATTTTTGGTATCATTCGTTAACTCGGTTAGTTTACCTTGGCTAAATCATTACTTTTGTATTAATTATGACGTTTGAAGGCTAATACCTTCGGGTATTAGCCATTATTATGAAGATCTTAATGTTTGGTTTGTTTATCTCGATTTCTTAATTTATCGTTGATTGCTTGTTTATGTTTATCAATTTATACTTGTTTATGTGCTTTTGTATGCGACCTATCATTCAACTGGATCTAGTGATACAGACCAAGTAATCTAGATGCTGGGATAGCTCTCCATATAGTGATTTATACATCTAGACCAATAGGATCACAATTAATGACCTATCTTTGCCCTTAGATTGTGAGCTTAGTTAGACCATAAGGTGGCCTTGGTATCAACGAGTACGTTCTCGATTAATTGGTAAAGACTTGGTTAGTGGACTACTAGTGTATGAATTGCCATTAAACAGTAAGTGGGTAAAGTCTCTATGAACTAGGGTTTAACAAGATCACCATTTCTTTAATCCTTAAGATAGATTATAATCATCAATTAAGGATGCTTTATGCGGATGCGTTTAATTATGACATAATTCTACGTGTCTAGGTCTTAGGAAAAAGTAACGCCTAAGTCTTAAGAATGATATGTCGCTTCGAGATAAATAATCATTGCACTAAATAAACAAACCAACGTTTTGGATTAATAATGGTTAATACAGTTTTCTTATATTTGGCTAGACCACTCTTTTATCTTTTGTTAATTTGCTTACGTGTGTTTTAGTGTCTTGAATTGATTTTAGTCACCACAAAACCTATGCCAGTCTCTTAGGCTGAAAACCTCCCTGATCCATTAGATTTACGATTAACATAGGATTAACATAGGTTTAGCATATATTAGACTAACTTAGATTAGAAAAACCAAAGTATTAATAAATTGAAAGTGTTCCTCGCTCTAAGTGTTCGACCCCCTACTTACCACGAAACTCCCACCGACCAGGTACACTGCCCATTAAAGTGTTATTTTTTGTTAAGTCGGCAAAATATAAATTTAAAACTTGAAATCATAAAATCACACACCTTACTACAATACATCAGGAACGAATACCTAATCTTAACCACCTTATAACTCCAATTAATTACATGGTCGGTCTTTGGGTACTGTTCTCATTGCCTTAAAACCATTTAAAAAATTCAATCAAGGTACTTGTGACATAAGTCAAAACATTTGTACCTCAATTGTTGTTGCATTTTCATAAATGCTCCCCCTCAACACATGCTTCGATATTCGGAAACGTTTAGCACATGAAGGGTGAAGCTTGCACTTAAGTCCTTAAGATCCCGTCTTTAGTCATATATTTTAATCACATTTTCTCCCCTTTCAAAAATGTCAAATCTCTTGATATTTTAGATATCAATTGATTCAAATATGTTTGAAAACTGTTTGGGAGAGAAATGTTCATATTATTAACAAGCCTTATTAGGAACATTTTAATGCTCCCCCTTAATTTATGAGGCCTCAATTTATGAGGGTATTCTATATAGTGTTGAATACGTTAATTTGATTTTTTTTGAATTTATTGAAAAAATCTAGAAAATTCATACTCAACTACTATATATACTGGCCTATTTTTATAAGTCTTGACTACATATTCACATTATTCACAAGATAAGATTTGAGATTGGACTTGACGATCATTCAGTACATGTCATCAGTTTGTAGTCCATCTCGAGTTCCTAAGCACCAACCAATCTTTCCAGATTCCTAATGATCTGCCTTTCACGCATTTAATTGTCAATGAGTTCAACCATAAGCTCCGATCTCTTCTTGTCTATAGCTGACCACTTTCTCCTAGACATCTCTTTGTTGTATCCCAAGCGAAAATTGAGTACTCTGTGATGAAACTCGTCACGAACTAACTTGAGAGTCTCGTCCGAGAACTTGTAGAGCTTATCAGCCTGCATGACTCTCTTTTGTTTGCTCAAGTCTTCATAGATAGCTCATGGTGGGTCAAATGATGGAGTGTATAATTCTTTGAATTTGATTCCAAGAAAGGTCTTATGAGGTTTGATGATATTAAGTTTCTTTTGATAACTCTCTACACCAAGCTGAAGATCCTCGACTCGTCTTTTGATGACAAGACTTCTTGTGAGCATACGAAGGGCCATAATAAAATCAACAAAATCACTTCCGTCGAGCTGGAATAACTTGTGTTGAACAGCAAGAATAAGCATTTCTTCAATGTCATTTGAGTGTAGATCAACAAAGTTACTTTCTTTAAACTTGTATAGCTGACGATCAGCTCTTTTCACCACAATCCCTTCCAAGTAACCATAACCATGTAGTTTCTTGACTTTCACACTGACCACACTGAGAATCTTCTGAGTAGAGTAGACTTTGTGCTTGGAGAATTTATTTATCTGAGATCTATACCAAAGCTGATGCTTGTCACCCCAGTGCTTGATCCCCTTTTCAGCATTGTTAGGAATCTAAAAAAGGATCGGTCACTCTACGTATTTTACTTTTCTAGCTCATAGTTCACAATGTACTATTTAGTAAGCTAACCGGGCCAAAGTATAGAAAGCCCATGGAAAGCCTGGTTTATCTTTTGTATAAAAGTCCTCTCCATACATGGAGAGGGTGTTGGTTGTTCATTTTTCTCACATAGTTAATCTAATATTCTCTTCTTTGTTTCTCTCTCTAAGTGTTCATCTAACCACCTCTTTCTCTCTCTAAAACTCTTAACGAATCCATCATCTATATGTGTTAAGATATTCTACAATTGGTATCAAGAGCCATGGGGTGTTTGTGAAGGTTTTGTGTGCGTTTTCTACTCTTTTATGTTCGTATAGTTTGTTTCGAACCATTCAAAAGGTTTTCATCTTTTGAGGGTTTAAAAACTATAAAGCTTTAAACTTTCTTCATTATTTATCTTAGTTTAGGCTAGAAGTACAAGAAAATCTTTGAAAAACCATCAAAAACTTTACCTTTTGAGTCTTTTTGGTTAGAAAATGGGTTTTGTACCAAGAATCTTGATTTTAATTTTTAGTGTCAAAAACGTTAAAGTTTGTGTTTTTAAGGTTCTAATAGTCTTAGATAGGTAAGAAGTACAAGAAAAATTAGGTAAAAACGTCAAAAAATGAGTCTTTTTAAGATTTTTGAGTTTCGAAGTGTATTGGGCGAATTATACGTTTAGGCGAATTATACGTTTTTTCTCTTCAGGCGATTTATACGTGTTTGTGAAGGCGAATTATACGTTTAAATTACAAAGGCGATTTATACGTGTTTGTGAAGGCGAATTATACGTTTAATTTCCAAAGGCGATTTATACGTGTTTGTGAAGGCGAATTATACGTTTAATTTCCAAAGGCGATTTATACGTGTATGTGAAGGCGAATTATACGTTTAATTCCCAAAGGCGATTTATACGTTCTTGACCTAAGGCGATTTATATGTTGTTTTACTCAGGCGATTTATACGTTTATTTCCTAAGCTGATCTATACATTGCTCTTTAGGCGATTTATACATCATTTGCTTGGGAGATTTATACACTTTCTTGGAAGAACTATACACTTTCATTAGGTGAATTATACGGTTGTTCTTTGATTTGTAAAATCCCGTAAAAACTTGATTTCTCGATTTTATCAAGAATTGTAAAATCCCGTGTATTCCAAAGACTCAATTTTAGTAACCAAACCTCACTTTAACATAACAACCTCCAATTACTGTACGATCATTTTTATCTTATCACATTTATGGATTCAGTTATTCCATGTGGACAAAAGAATACTCTTGCTGAGTACATGATACTCTCCGGTGCTGACAATCGTCCACTAATGTTGGACAAGGAACTGTATGATTCTTGGAAAAGTAGAATGGAATTATACATGCAAAACAGAGAGCACGAAAAAATGATACTTGAATCAGTTGAAAACGGTCCACTCATTTGGCCTACTGTTGAAGAGAATGGGATGACCAGAACAAATAAATATGCTGAATTATCTGTTGTTGAGAAAATTCAAGCTGATTGTGATATGAAGGCAACCAATATCATTCTTTAAGGTCTACCAGCAGATATCTATTCACTTGTTAATCATTACAGAGTTGCCAAGGATTTATGGGAGATAGTTCAATTACTGATGCAAGGTACCTCTTTAACTAAGCAGGAAAGAGAGTGTAAACTGTATGATGCATTTGATAAGTTTAACTCACATCAACGGCGGGATCACTTCATAAGTATACGTGAGATTCACTAAGCTGTATCTAATGACATGACATTACAACATGAAAATAGAGAACAATTTCAAGTTAATACCAAGTTCTTAAATAGTCTTCCACCTGAATGGAGTAAGTTTGTGATCTGAGGTCAACGCTTGTAAAAAGATTTGCATACACGACCAACTTGATTAGCTTCATGCATGTCTTAACAACACGAACTCTTGAAAATGAAAGTTGTCTCTGCGTGAACGCGATCAAAGATCCACTTGCATTGTTGCAAACATCAGCAGATGACACCACCTCACTTCAACACTTATCAGTCTTCATACAACAATCCTCAGTTTCAACAACAGTTTTCACCATCTCAATATGGATCAATTTATCCCACTCAACATTACTCATTTACTTATCCATCACAACCTCAATTCAATCATTCATCCGTTCCACCATCATATCCATATTAGTCTCAAATGAATCATTAAACCTCATCTGTTCTACAAATTGCTTATCAATCACCACAAGTTTCTACACAACCAATGACTGAGTCACCTCTTGTAGACTCAAGTTTTGCTGTTCCTGTATTCTCTCCAGGAGATGATCTAATTGCTTGTCTTAACAAGGCAATAGCTTTTCTAACAGTTGTAGCTTCCTCAAGGTTCCCCAATCAATAATCAACTTAGAACCTCCTCGAATCTAAAAAACCAAGCCACTATTCAAGATGGCAGGGTCACAGTGCAACAAGTTTAGGGGAGACAAGGTCAAAGTTATTCTAGTACTGGTTATAAGAGTAATGCTACTAGTTCTAGGGGAAACAATGCAAGTGGACAGGCAAGGGTTGTTAAATGCTACAACTATCAAGGTGAAGGACATATGGCTAGGCAATGCACTCAGCCTAAGCGACCAAGGAATGCAGCATGGTATAAGGATAAAGCAATGTTAGCTGAAGCTCAGGAAGCTGGACAAATTTTGGATGAAGAGCAACTCGCATTTCTTGCAGATCTAGGGGTTCCAAACGGTCAAGCTGTTCAGACAATCATTCCAAACAATGTTGCTTTTCAGACTGAGGATCTTGATACTTATGATTCTGACTGTGATGATATCTCGAATGCAAAAGCGGTTCTCATGGCCAATATTTCCAACTATGGTTCTGACGTTATCTCAGAGGTACCTCATTCTGAAACCTATCTTAATGATATGGAAAATCAAAGTGTGCATGCAATGCAGGATTTTGAACAAACACCAGTTGTGGATGTTACAGATAATGAGATAACAAGTGATAGCAATATCATTCCGTACTCTCAATATTTGCAAGAAACACAACAGGCAAATGTTCAAGATACTAATTTGCAGGCACAACAAGATTCAATGATCTTATCTGTGATTGAACAAATGTCAGAACAAATGATTAATCATGTAAATAATTGGGAAAAGGCTAATAAGGAACAGAATAATGAATCAGTAACCGCTGAGCTAGAGAGATATAAAGAACGAGTCAAAACTTTTGAACAACGTCTTAATATTGATTTAAGCAGTCGTGAAAAAATGATTGATTCTCAAATGGATGATATGATTAAAGAGAAGCTTGCACTGAAAGAACAAGTTGACTCACTTGAGCAAAATCTTTCTAAACAAATCAAAGAAAAGGAATGTTTATTGCAAACATTCACTGTTTTTAAAAATGAATCCAAAGAAAAAGAAAATAAATATATGGAAAATGAAATTGATTTGGAAAAGACGATAAAGAAACTTGATAATATTATTTTTAAAGTGGGTCAATCTGCTCAAACAGTGCACATGTTAACAACGCCTTAAGTTTTTTATGATAATATACACAAACAAGCTCTATGTTATCAAAATCTGTTTTATCTCAAGAAAGCTCAGCGGATTAAACCAACCTTGTATGATGGTATTGTTATTTATGCTAAACATGTTGCTATGCGTGTGATTGATGATGAGGAAACATTGATTTTGGAAGAAGAGAGTCGATCAAAAATGTTTGAAAAAGAAAAGGATCCAGAGGCCATTAAACAAAATATTTCTCATAAACCTATTGATTTTAAAAAATTAAATAGACTATCTAAAGATTTTAGGAAATGTTTTACTCCACAACAAGAATTGTCGGCTGAACAAGCTTTCTGGTTACGTATATCCAATCCCACCATTAAATCTTCTAATAAACCACCTGTCATAGCGGAAGTTCTTAGTGAACTACCTAAGGTGAGTTTAGTGAATGCAACCCTTAAAAAGCTTAAATTCCACCTCGCCCAGTTTGACTCCGTGGTGAAGAAGAGGACAACACCTTATGCTCGTACAGAAGGTGAATGGGGGTTTGAACATACTAAAGCTGTCTTTAACAATGAAATTATTCCATTTATAAAATCTTTAAAAGACATCTTCAATGTGTTTGATAAAGAATTTCTAAATGAAATAATAGAAGTTCAAACAGTTTTTAACCAAATGGAACCTGTTGTTCAACAGTCTTCAGTTGACAAACAATGTTTGGAAATTGCTAAGAAAGAATTACTTTTGGAAAATGATCGACTCTTACAACAAATCATGTCTCGAGATGTTCTTCTTACTATGATGAATTCTATGTCTTTGATTGGTGAATCTGTGAATATGGATAGAAAGATAAATGAATCTTGTGATAAGTGTTTCAATCTTGAGGCTGAGCTTTTGAAATCACAAAATGCGCATAATGATCTTTTAAAAAGTTACTCACAACTTGAAAAACATTGTATTTCTCTTGAATTGTCAATACAACTTAATCAATTTTTTTTCAAAAAGATGAATCTTGTGATAATCAAAATGCTCTTGAAATTCCAGAATTTTTTAAAAATAATGATCTAAAAGCTCAGCTACAAGACAAATACACTGCTATTTGTAAGTTGAAGGAAATTATAAAATCAATGAGAGAAAAGTCTAACGAAGAGAATGTCAATTATGATTATTGTGAAATAGAGACAAAAAATGTGGAACTAGAAAATAGTGTGGCAAAATTGCTTTCGAAAAACGAGCGTCTTTGTAATGAAATTAATCATGTGAAACAGGTTTTTAAAGAGCAGTTTGACTCAATAAAAAAGACACGTGTTTGTACTAAAGAACAGAGTGACTCTTTAATTGATAAACTGAACTTAAAATTTGCTAAAAATGAGGATTTAAAACCTCAAATTCAAGATAAGGTTTTTGTGATAACGTCATTGAAAAACGATTTACGAAAAGTAAAAGGTAAAGAAATTGTTGATATTGCTGCACAAATACCATCTGCCAACACTATTGTTCCAGGAATGTTCAAGCTAGACTTGGAACCTTTGGCTCCTAGGTTATTGCAAAATAGGGAAGCTCACATAGATTACCTTAAGTACACTCAGGAACAAGCTGATATTCTTTGGGGAATAGTCGAACAAGCTAAAGCTAAAGAACCTTCAAATAATGCATTACACTTTGTTTGTAAGCATGCCCAATGAATTCAGGAGTTACTTGTATATGTTAAAGATACATGCCCTAATGCGATTAAATTTAATGCGAAAAAGGTTGTTGTCACACCCAAAAAAAATGTCAAGAAAGTTAGGTTTGCTGAACCTATCACATCCTCAAGCAACATTAAACAGGTAGAGTCATCTACAACATCAGATTCTAACATACCTGTGTTGTCTTCTACAGGATTGAAGTGTTCTACTAGTAATTGCGGATCAAAGCCTACTAGCAATAAAAAGAATGATAGGATCTCGCGAACACTAAGTAGGAATATGAGGAATAAAGTAGAAGCCCAACCTAGGGATGTTAATAAAAAGAATCGTGTTGTTGAACCTATTCATGATGTTGATGTTAAGCATTTACTATTAAAAGCGAATTCTAAACTTATTTGTGCTACTTGTAAGAAATCTATGTTTGATAGTGTTCATGATATGTGTCTTCTTGATTTTGTGGAAAATGTGAATAGCCGTGCTAAATCTGCTAAGAAACATAAAAAACAAAATATTTGGAAACCTACAGGTCATGTATTCACTGAAGTAGGACTTAAGTGGAAACCAACAGGCAGAACTTTCACTATAGTTGGTAACTCATGCCCTTTAACTAGGATCACTTCAGCTAACGTAGTGCCTCCTAAGAAAACCACTTCCCACATAGTTGAAACATAAAAACCAGAGCTTAAAGTCTACAACAGGAAATCCAAAAATGTTAAAAATGTAGGTTCGAGTAAAAAGGCTAAGATTGTAGAATGTAAGAATGCTAACCACTCGGAACCCAATCATACTTGAGGATCTAATGCTACAGATATTCCATCTTCTTCTTCTCTTATCATGACAGGTTGTCCAGATTGTTCTCTGGTATCTGGACTCCGGATGTTCGAAACATATGACATGGAACCTCTCTCA
The DNA here is from genome assembly GCA_026074375.1 of Tanacetum coccineum. Classification (NCBI taxonomy): domain Eukaryota; kingdom Viridiplantae; phylum Streptophyta; class Magnoliopsida; order Asterales; family Asteraceae; genus Tanacetum; species Tanacetum coccineum. Next base: position 57,701 of record BQNB010006550.1, on the reverse strand, counting down.
GATCATGAACTCTGTTAGTAAATTTCTGGGTACAGTTAGATTCGGGAACGACCATATTGCAAGAATTATGAGGTATGGTGACTATCAGCTAGGAAATGTTACTATTTCAAGAGTATACTACGTCGAGGGGCTTGGACATAACTTGTTTTCTGTTGGTTAATTTTGCGACGCGGATCTTGAAGTTGCATTTCGGAAAAACACTTGCTTTATTCGTAATTTAGAAGGTGTTGATCTACTTTCTGGATCTCGAGACACAAATTTGTACACAATTTCTCTTGATGACATGCTTAAAACATCTCCGATCTGTCTTCTATCCAAAGCGTCAAAGACTAAGAGCTGGTTATGGCACCGTCGGTTATCACATCTCAACTTCGGTACTCTTAACAAGCTAGCTAAAGACGGTCTTGCACGAGGCATTCCAAGACTTAAATTTCAGAAAGATCATCTGTGTTCAGCATGTGCATTAGGAAAAAGCAAGAAATCCTCCCATCAACCCAAAGCTGAAGACACTAACCAAGAGAAGCTATATCTTTTGCATATGGATTTGTGTGGCCCGATGCGTGTGGCGAGTATTAACGGGAAAAGGTATATCTTAGTGATTGTCGACGATTACTCAAGATTTACTTGGGTCAGATTTTTGAGAACAAAAGATGAAGCTCCTGAGGCCATCATCAAATACATAAAAAATATTCAAGTTCGTTTAAATGAACCGTCCGTAATATTCGAACATATAATGGAACCGAATTTGTCAATCAGACACTTTGTGAATTTTATGAAAATGTTGGCATCTCACATCAAACATGTGTTGCTCGCACTCCTCAGCAGAACGACGTTATCGAAAGGCGAAACTGAACTCTTATAGAAGCTGCTTGTACAATGTTAATATTTTCTAAAGCTCCATTATTTTTATGGGCCGAAGCAATCAATATAGCCTGTTATACCTAAAACCGTCCATTAATCCGCCTTCGATACAACAAAACTCCATATGAGCTTATGCAAGATAAGAAACCGGATTCATCATTCTTTTATGTCTTTAGCGCACTCTGTTATCCTACCAATGACAATGAAGACCTGGGTAAATTAGATGCAAAAGCTGACATTGTATAGTTCGTGGTATACAGCTGCCCTCAAAGAAAGCGTTCATAATCTACAACAAAAGAACCCGGAAAATTATAGAAACAATTCATGTGACATTCGATGAGCTGACATCAATGGCTTCTAAACAATTCAGTTTAGGACCCGGGCTTAAGGTGTTGATCTACTTTCTGGATCCCGAGACACAAATTTGTACACAATTTCTCTTGATGACATGCTTAAAACATCTTCGATCTGTCTTCTATCCAAAGCGTCAAAGACTAAGAGCTGGTTATGGCACCGTCGGTTATCACATCTCAACTTTGGTACTCTTGACAAGCTAGCTAAAGACGGTCTTGCACGAGGCATTCCAAGACTTAAATTTCAGAAAGATCATCTGTGTTCAACATGTGCATTAGGTAAAAGCAAGAAATCCTCTCATCAACCCAAAGCTGAAGACACTAACCAAGATAAACTATATCTTTTGCATATGGATTTGTGTGGCCCAATGCGTATGGCGAGTATTAACGGGAAAAGGTATATCTTAGTGATTGTCGACGATTACTCAAGATTTACTTTGGTCAGATTTTTGAGAACAAAAGATGAAGCTCCTGAGGCCATCATCAAATGCATCAAAAATATTCAAGTTTGTTTGAATGCCACCGTCCGTAATGTTCGAACAGATAATGGAACCGAATTTGTCAATTAGACACATCGTAAATTTTATGAAAATGTTGGCATCTCGCATCAAACATCTGTTGCCCGCACTCCTCAGCAGAACGGCGTTGTCGAAAGGCGAAACCGAACACTTGTAGAAGCTGCTCATACAATGTTAATATTTTCTAAAGCTCCATTATTCTTACGGGCCGAAGCAATCAATACAGCCTGTTACACCCAAAACCGTTCATTAATCCGCCTTCGATACAACAAAACTCCATACGAGCTCATGCAAGATAAGAAACCAGATTTATCATTCTTTCATGTCTTTGGTGCACTCTGTTATCCTACTAATGACAATGACGACCTGGGTAAATTAGATGCAAAAGCTGACATTAGTATTTTGTTAGTTACGCCCCCGCAAAGAAAGCGTTCAGAATCTACAACAAAAGAACCCGGAAAATTATTGAAACAATTCATGTGACATTTGATGAGCTGACAACAATGGCTTCTGAACAATTTAGTTCAGGACCCGGGCTTCATTCTATGACTCCTGCTACATCCAGTTCAGGACTTGTTCCAAACCTTGTTTCTCAACAACCTTGTTTTCTACCAAAAAGAGATGATTGGGATTGCTTGTTTTAACCTATGTTCGATGAATACTTCAATCCTCTATCAATTGCTGTTTCTCTAGTTCAAGAAGCTACTGCTTCGAGAGCTGTGGTTTTAGCCGATTCTCCTGTGTCAACTTGCATTGACAAGGATGATCCATCAATAAGTAATCCATCAACACAAGAACAAGAACATTCTCTAAACATTTCTTAAGGTTTTGAAGAATCCCCAAAAACACCAAGTTTTCATGATGATCCACTTCATGAATCTCTTCATGAAGACTCAACTCCTCAAGGATCATCATCAAATGTAATACAAACCCACACTCTATTTGAACACCTTGGTAGATAAACTAAGGATCATCCTATAGTAGACGTGATCGGCGATCCTTCTTGCTCTGTCTCTACGAGAAAGCAACTCCAAACTAACGTCATGTGGTGTTATTTTGATGCCTTCCTAACTTTTGTAGAACCAAAGAACTTCAAACAAGCAATGACTGAACCGTCATAGATCGATGCAATGCAAGAATAAAATCAATAATTTCAAAGACTAGAAGTTTGGGAATTGGTGCCATGTCCAGATAAAGTGTTTTTGATCAAACTAAAATGGATTTATAAGGTCAAGACGGATGAATTTGGCGAGGTACTAAAGAATAAGGCTAGACTAGTTGCTCAAGGATTTAGGCAAGAAGAGGGAATCGATTTCGAGGAATCATTTACACCGGTTGCTAGAATAGAGGCCATCCGTATCTTCGTAGCAAATGCCGCTCATAAGAAAATGACGATCTACCAAATGGACGTCCAAACGGATTTCTTAAACAGCGAGCTCAAAAAAGAGGTCTACGTTTATCAACCAGAAGGATTTGTTGATTAGGACAACCCATCGCATGTGTACAAGCTAAAAAAGGCCCTCTACAGTCTCAAACAAGCACCACGTGCATGGTACGACATGTTGTCAAGCTTCCTAATCTCACAACATTTCTCCAAAGGTGCAGTTGATCCAACACTCTTTACACGGCAAGCTGGGAATGACTTATTACTGGTACAAATTTATGTTGATGATATAATATTTGCATCCACTAATACTGCCATGTGTAATGAGTTTGCTAATCAAATGACCACTAAGTTCAAGATGTCAATGATGGGGCATATGTCATTCTTTTTAGGATTACAAATTTCTCAAAGTCCCAAAGGCATCTTTATAAACCATACTAAATATGCTTCTGAAATTGTTAAAAAATTATAGTATGCTAACTAATGATTCTGTAGACACACCTATGGTAGAAAAGAGTAAACTAGATGAAGATCTGCAAGGGAAACCAGTTGATGCTACACTTTACCGTGGTATGATTGGATCCCTCATGTATCTGACATCCAGTAGACCAGACCTTATTTATGCAGTCTGCTTATGTGCCCGGTATCAGGCAAAGCCTACCGAAAAGCACTTAAATGCGGTTAAACGGATCTTTTGATACCTAAAGGGAACCATTAACATGGGTCTCTTTGGTACTCAAAGGATACCGGTATGTCTCTGACAGCATATGCAGATCACGCGGGGTGTCAGGACATTAGACGCAGTACATCAGGAAGTGCTCAATTCTTAGGTGATAAACTTGTTAGCTGGTCTTTAAAGAAGCAAAAGTGCACCGCCATCTCAAGTACAGAGGCTGACTATATTGCCTTATCTGGGTGTTGTTCTCAAATCCTTTGGATGCATTCACAACTAACAGATTATGGCTTTCAATTCAATAAGATTTCTCTGTACTGCGACAACAAGAGTGCGATTGCTTTATGCGGCAACAATGTTCAACACTCACGAGCCAAGCACATCGATGTTCTCTATCATTTTATAAAGGATCAAGTGGAGAATGGAATCATGGAGCTATACTTTGTCAGGACTGAATACCAACTGGCTGACATCTTCACCAAACCTTTGCCACGAGATAGATTTAACTTCTTAATCGAAAAACTAGGTATGCGAAGCATGTATCCGAAAACATTGAAACCTCTGGCAGAGGAAACGGACGAGTGATGGTGGTAACTCATATCATGTATCATATGTACATAAGAAAACTTAAAAACACAAAAATATTTTTCTTCTATATAAATTTTTCAAAAAGAAAAAAAATTAAAAAATTAGAAAAATATAAAAATATGTATCTCTGGCATGTCTTCTGAAAATCGATAACATTTACGCCCTTAGAAATGTCATTTAATAATGATATGAGGCTGTAAATGAAGTTCGAGCAGAAGTTCAAAAGCTTTCAAAACATGCCAAAAATGGCTTGCTATTATTTTCGATAGCAACCCGGTCATCATCTTAAAGGCAAGTATTTCAAAAAGAAAACTTGACCTCTCAACGGGAATTTATTCTCGGGCATGGTCTACTTTATGACCATGCAAAGTCTTTTGATTACTTTGCATCACAACCCGTGCTTCCTATATTCCATAAGTGTACGTGTCAGTGCGCTTATGTGTTAAAATAAGAGAAATCTTATTTATTGGGTGTTGATTTTCAAAAATAATATAATCATCTTCAAGAATTCATCAGAAAAATCATTTTCAAAGACATTTGACCAATCAAACAACGACTACAGCTCTTGAAATAGAAAACAAGTCTTTGTTTGAGGGGGAGAAAATGTCAAATATCTTCTTCAAAAAGGTCAATTTATGATAAAAGGAAACAACTTTAAATAATAAAGGGTGAATAATTAAAGGGGAGTTAATTAATTTTAACTCAATCGAGTTTTATTTGCTACGTGTTTAATGCTTTAAGGGTATTATTGCAAAATGTGAGACCTATCCTTGATAACTAAACTTTAGGGGCTAGTTTTGCCATTTAAGAAACTTATTTAAACCTTAAGTAAAGTTCATTAGGAAAATGGAAGCTCTAGTAAACCTCAGGGGGCATTTTTGCTAAAACCCAAAAGTTTTAAAACAAAAACACCCCCTTCTCGTCTGTTATTCACACACGAACACACTAATCCCTTGAACCTCCATTGTTGAATTTCAAATCTTCAAGAACTCGTTCAATCTTCGTTTTAATCTTAAGGTACACTTGTTTTAATGTTAAAACTTCCATATATCTAACCTAACCCTGGAATTATGCTCGAAAAATACTAAATTCGACCTAACTTTTGTCACCTTAAAAAAGTGGATGAATTGTTAAATTGATTGAGGGGTTTTAGTCCTATAGGGGTCTAGATATTGTACCTATAACAGATTTTAATGGGGATAATGTATTCATACGTTTTGAATGAGTATTGATGTTGAACTAAGGAAAAATGGTCAAGAACTTGTAAAAGTTCATGGGATTGGGTTTAGAATTGCTTAAATGACTATTTGTGTGAATTTGAGTGTCCTTAAACATGCTTATATGTTAAATCTTGAATATCTTGGGTTTTCTTGTGTATGTGAGTCAAATATGTCAGAAGGCAAGATTTTTGTGGTTAATTCATGGATTAAATGTGTTAAACTGATTCCTAGATGCTATATGGTCATGAATAAATGGTTTTAGTTGTTTGAAATAATGTGAAAAATAGTTGTGTATATTTCCTCTAGACGAACTATATACACGGGCGAACTATACATCTGTTGTGTAGGCGAACTATACGTTTGCGTAGGCGAACTATACGCTTGGATTAATACAGGCGAACTATACACATTTACATAGGCGAACTATACGTTCATATTTAACACAAGTGACCTATACACATGAATTTAATACAGGCAAACTATACATAGAAGTAACACATGCGAACTATACATAGGTACTCAACACAGGCGAATTATACACATACTTAGGGCGAATTATAAATGATTTTTTTCTAGATGAATTAATCTCGTAATCTTGTTAATCAAATCTTGTAATCTAATCTAAGTTTAATTAAACCTTAACTTATCACTTAGTGATTAATTTAGGTCTTGTTTCTCCTTATAAATCTTTAGTGATTGCCTTGTTTTTGTTTAAATTGCATATAGTTAGTGTGTTGTATGATTATGTGTTTCTCCTGGTCTCATGTGTGTTAATATTTTGCCTAGTAACTGTGTGCATAATTCCTAGTGTAAATCAGTCTTGCATCTAGAATCATTTGTCATGATCTAGATTGTCTTTCAGTGATAAATATATTTGCTTGTATATGAACTGTATGTGACAAATCTTAGCAAAACAATGTCTTCCATTACTACTCAACAAATCAAACTTGATCTGGAACTTGTTCCCAAGGAGAAAAGACTTGAGATTGGGAAATACAACAGAAGACTCAATCTTGGAAAGATACAGAGAGAACCCACATTTTAAGTCATTTTGGATGCTCTTGCTCTCACTCTATGCTACTCTGCATTTCTCATCACTGCAGATGTTCCAGAAGTCTACATGCATCAATTCTGGGATTCTGTTTACAAGCATGACATTTTCTACAGATTCAAAATGGACAAAAGGAAGCTATTCAAACTCAATCTGGAAATCTTTAGAGATATCTTTAAGATCTGCCCTAGAGTACAGGGTCAAAACTTTGACGCACTTCCTACTGATGAAGAAATTATTTCTTTCTTAAGAGATCTTGGTCACACTGGAGAAATTAATTCACTCAATGATGTTGTTGTTGATCAGATGCATCAACCGTGGAGAAATTTTGCTGCTCTCATTAACAGAGGTTTATCTGGAAAGACAATAGGTCTTGACAAGCTTCGTCTCTCCAGAGCACAAATCCTTTAGGGTATGTACCATCAGAAGAATGTGGACTATGTTGAACTACTTTGGGAAGATTTCATTTACCAGATTGACAACAAAGCCTACAAAAAGCAAGAGAAGATGTACTGCCCTCGATTCACTAAAGTTATCATTCACCACTTCCTTACTCAAGACAAGACTGTCTCTTGGAGAAACAAGATCGGGATGTACACCTCCAAAGATGACTATCTAATAAACACTCTAAGATTTGTCTCGGTAAAAGAAGAAACTCAAATCTATGGTGTTGTTCTTCCTGAATCATTGACCAGTCCCGAGATGAAGGAAACCAAAGCTAACAAGACTTACCTTGGTTTTGCTACAGGAGCTACACCTCCTAAGAAGGCGAGAAAGTTCAAGAAGCTAGCTTCTCCTCAAATCACTACTGTCCCAGTTTTAGTTGAAGAACCTACGGGGAAGTCAAAGAGAGTAAAGAGACATGCAAAGAAGTCTACTAAGGCTCCAGCAAGAGGTGTTGTTATTAGAGAAACTCCTGAGATGCCATTTTCTAAGAAAAAGGAAAAGGTAGATGTTACTCGAGGCAAAGGAATTAAGTTACTCTCTCAAGTGGCTTTAACTGAAGATGCTCAGTATGAAGAAGTTCGAAGGAAGAGTATGAGGGATTTTCACAAGACTCATCCAAGTGGTTCTGGTACTGTTACCAAAACTGCTCCAAGTGCTGCAAAAATCAAACCTTCTGTTACAAATAAAGGAACTGATGTTATACCAGGGGTTCCCGATGTAACTGAAGAAGAATCATCTAAAAGTGAAGCTGAATCTTAAGGAAATGATGAAGATGACAGCAATAATGAACAAGACTCAAGTGGTGAAGACAGTGATCAAGAGAATGATAGTGATGATGACAAAACCTAATCAGAAAATGAAAATGAGTCGAATTCTAAGAATGAAACTGATGAGAATGAATCGGGTTCCGAATCTGATCAAGAAGGAAATGAAGAAGAAATAAGAGATGATGAAGAAGAAGTGAAAGACAGACTTGTTAAAACCCCGTCCAATGATTCTGATGATGAAGATGAAACAAAGATTACTGATAAAGCAAAAGGTGATGAAGATGAAGAGATGGATTATACTACCAGTCAGTTATACGATGATGTGGATATAAGGCTGAATGAACCAGTTGATACTGATAAAGGGTTTATTCAAAAGGAGGGTATCGATGCTGAATTGACTAACATTCAACAAGGGAATGAAAATCCAAAGATCTCTCAAGTCATAGAAGATGCTCATTTGATAATTTCTACTATTCCACAGAAGACTAAAGTCCCAGTTACCAGCTCTTCTCACTCATCTGACTTGGCAGCTAAATTCTTAAACTTTTTAGATATTCCCCATACTGATGCAGAAATTGTTTCTCCAATGGATGTTCACGTCCATCATGAAGTACTAAGCCAACAAACACCCACACTCCCTACTGTACCTGTGTCAGTTATCACCGATTCTTCACCAATATACTCTACCGTTATCCCTCATTCATTACCATCCTTCACTCCTCCACCACAACAATCAACATCCACACCACCACCAACAACTGAAGCTACAAATGCTCCATCTACACTTCTTGATTTCACATCAGTCTTCCAATTCAACAACAGAGTCACGACATTGGAAAAAGAAGTTGCTGAGCTAAAAAATGATCCTCTTCACACTCAAGTGACAACTTTAGTTGATGATCATCTAGATGCAAGGCTAGGAGCAACCAGAGATGAATTAATGAACTTCCTTTCGGTGTCACTCACTACAAGGATCACAGAGCAAGTCAAGAATCAACTGCCTCAGATTCTGCCAGAGGAAGTGTCTAACTTTACCCCCTGGTGATCCAAAAGATGGTTAAAGAATCACTTGAAGACGTTGTTCTAGCCAAGGAGTCTTATCAACCATAATCTTCATATGAGGCTGCTGCAACGCTTACAGAATTTAAGTTGAAGAAGATTTTGATGGACAAAATAGATAAAAGTGAATCATATCTAGAAACTCGTAAACACAAAGAATGCTATGAAGGATTGATAAAATCTTATGATCTTGACAAGACTATCCTCTCCACTTATGCTAAAGTGTATTCGTTAAAGAGAAGCCAAAAAGACAAAGATAAAGATGAAGACCCTTCCGCTGGATCAAACCGAGGGTTGAAGAAGAGGAAGACTAGCAAAGATGTAGAACCAACAAAAGGTCCTAAAGCTAAAGAATCATAGTCTGGCTCATCTAAAGGCACCAAGTCTCAACCAAAATGTCCTGGAAAGTCTGTTCAATTAGAGGAACCAAAGTTTGAGGTTGCAGATTCAGACATGCCACAAGATCAAGAGGAGAACCCGAGTAATGATGATGAAGAACCCAAGGAAAAGGTTGCATCTAAACGTGACTCGTTTACCAAACCTACACAACCTTAAAAACCTATTGATCCTGATTGGAATATTGGCAAGACTTCATAACATGGACAAACTCAAAGCTGGTTAATGACTCTTGCATCTTCTGCTGCTAAACAGTCAAAGAACTTTGATGAATTGATAAGCACTCCTATAGACTTCTTTGCATACATCATGAATGACCTAAAGATCACCAATCAGACTCAAGAAACACTATTAAGGCCAACATTCAGACTTCTTAAAGGTACTGGATGATGGTACATCTTGATCAACATAGGTTGAGGAAGGTGTACTGGTTAAAACAACAGGTTCTGGAACAGCAACTTCAGGAACTAGATGATCAACACTTTGTGGAGGATTGAAGTATTCATCAAACAATAGTTGAAATAGTGTATGCCTGTCATTCCTTGTTGGTGGTACAAAATGTATTGGAGAAGGATGTTGTGGCATGAGTTCTAAACTGAGTGTTCCAAGAGTCATTTCTTAAAGTGCGGGTCCTGAACTGCTTTATTTAGAAGCCATTGCTGTCAGCTCATCAAAGTCAACTTGTATTATTTCCATAATTCGTCTGGTACGTCTGTTGTAAATCCGGTAAGCTTTCTTTGCAGGAGCATATCCAATGAAAATACCAACATCAGCTTTAGCTTTCAGCTTTCCTAAATCTCCATTGTCATTAGTTGAATGACATAGTGCACCAAATACATGAAGATAGGAAAGATCTGGTTTTCTGTCATGTAGAAGCTCATATGGTGTTTTTCCATGACGAAGACATATTAAGGAACGGTTCTAGGTATAACAAGTTGTGGCAACTGCTTTTGCCCACAAAAATAATGGTGCTTTAGCATAAATCAACATGGTGCGAGCAGCCTCTACTAAGGTCTCGTTTTGTCTTTCGACAATGCCGTTCTGTTATGGAGTACGCGCCACAGATGTTTCATAAGAGATACTGACATCTTCATAATAGCTACACAGTGTTTGATTGACAAATTTTGTTCCATTATCTGTGCGAATGTTCTTGACAGTTGCATTTAGTCGAACTTGTATCATTTTTAGAAATTTGATGATGAACTCAGGAGCTTCATCTTTTGATCTTAAGAAGTTAACCCATGTAAACCGAGAATATTCATTGACAATTACTAGAATATACTTCTTCCCATTAATACTTTTGACACGCATTGCCCACAAAGATCCATATGCAGCAGATAAAGTTTTTCTTGGTTGGTGTCTTCAGATTTTGGTTTATAAGAGTGTTTCTTGCTTTTTCCCAACGAACCTGCAGAACACAAGTGATCTTTTTCAAATTTCAATTTAGGGAGACCTCTAACAAGACCTTGTTTAGCTAGTTGATTAATGGTACCAAAGTTCAAGTGAGACAAACGTCGGTGCCATAACCAAGACTTAGTCTTAGAAGCCTTTGACAAAAGACAGATTGGAGAAGACTTCATCATATCGCCAATGGACAATGTATACAAATTAGTTCCCCGAGATCCCATGAGTAGGTCAACACTTTTAAGATTGCAAACAAAACACGTGTGTTTACGAAAAGCTACTTCAAGATTCGAGTCACAGAATTGACCAACGAATAAAGATTGTGTCCAAGTCCCTCAACATAGTAAACCCTGGAAATGGTAACATTCCAATCTGATAATCACTGTAACCCATTATCTTAGCAATCTGATCGTTACTAAACTTGACGGTACCAAGAAATTTTTTGACAAAATTGGTGAGCTGAGAGCGGTTTCTGGTCATATGCTTGGAGCATCCGGAGTCCAAATCCAAGAGAACAATTTGGACAACCTGAAATTGATAAGAGAATAAGATGGAACATAGAAAACAGTGGATTCCCCAGATTGAGTGGGTTCCAAGTTGTTAGAAATCCTAGATTCTATAATATTAGATTTGCTACTCGAACCTACAGATTTTATTGCTTTGGGTCTTATACTGTAAACCTTAATTCCTAGGTAGGAACCGATTTTGTAGTGGTTTCCTTAAGTTGCATTATTTTAGTGGAGGTGAGCCTAGTTAAAGGGCACTTATTTCCGACTATAGTGAAAGTACGTCCTGTAGGTTTCCATTTATAACCCGTATCAGTGTACACTTTACCCGTAGGTTTCCATATTTGCGTCTTATTTTTACGCTTAGCAGGTTTAGATTTAGATAACTATAACAACCAGCAATTTTCATCAATGTAATTATCCATCTATTAAATTAGATGCATGTAATATCCATTTATTATATATACCACCTTTTTACAAGGAAAATTTTCGCTTTATCTCATTATGCAACTTAACTTGCATCTCTAAAGTAAACAAGCTCACACAACCTCTATCAATGCCATCTATATCTATGTTTACATCATGTAAACATCCTAATATGTCAATTCAATATCTTAATATCATTTTTACCAAGTACATTATCCATTTAACGTATTTTTCAAAACGTTATATCAAAACAAGCATTAAACGTTAACGTTTATATCAAAACCCTAATTATATGTAATGTATACATATAAAATGTATGTGCAAAACTTCAAACATGTGTACAAGAGTACAATGCACAACATTTGAATTATATTTTCCCTCCAAGTCAATGTACAACTCATTTAAGCATAATGTACAAGCTAATCATGCCTAAAAACCAAATTAGGTCATTTATGCTCCTAAATCATGTTTAAATATTACCACCACTTTAGTACAAGGTACAAGCACATAATGCATGACTTTTAAACCATAAACCTAAACCCTAATTCGTCCTAAAACCCTAAATCCTAAACGAAACCCTAAAACCCTAATTTCACTTTAAACCTAAAACTAAACCCTAAATCTTAAAACTAAGCCCTAAACCTTAATCCTAAACCCTAAACCTTAATCCTAACACTAATCCTAAACCCTAAACTATCTTAAACCCTAACCCTAACTTGAAATTAAAACCGTAAACCCTAACCCAAAATAAAATGAACCTGACACCCCTTTTACTTCATTTTTACCTATTTAAGCAACCAAGCACCTCCTTTGCATCACCATAACATCACCTAGCAGCCACCCTAGAACCTTACAAGCACCTCCATTGCCACCCTTAAGCTCCAAGGCTTCTAGACACCTCCTTGTCACCCCTTGGCAGCCGTGACCTCTCCACACCCTTCCACCTCTCTTAGCTATTTTTATAGGCTTCAATACTCACCCTATAATCCTCCTTAGTTATCACTCTACATCCCTTGAACCCCTCTCTAAGTTTTCTTGGGCACCAAGGGCTTTTCAAGCCCTATAAATAGCCAAGACCCCTCATTCATTCAAATCACACCTCAATTCTTCATTATAAACACAAATGGAGTTCTATCTCAGACAAGGAAGAATTAGAAGGTCTCTAAGATCATAATAGAAGCCAAGAAACCAAGAAAAAGAGCCCTTGAAGTCGTTACTAGGCGTACAAACCCGAAAACCTCATTCGACCCATTTTAGCTTAAGTAAGCTCAAAATCTTGTTCAATAAGCTTATAATATGTATTAGAATGTTCATAATACTCTTAAGATCATATATAAACTCTTGTTTGAAGCCTTGAATCCTCAAACCCATGCGTGTTTGGTTAAAACCCTAAAAACGACCCGTTTTGATTTTCTAGCTAACGAATCATTTTTCTAAACTTTTGTTACGTTAAAACATCTTATTTTTGCTTATTCTAATAAGCTATAACCTGTAAATATCATTTGGAATCCTAAAATAAGCTTACATGGATTTTTGGACTTGTTTTGCAAAAGTTTTCATGCATAGGGGTATATATTGTAACTTTATGAAATTTATAACTAAAGGGGCTGAAAATGTCATTTTCCTAAAGTTATAACTATAAGGATCTATCTTACCAAGTTTCAAAGTTAAAGGTTTAAATTATATATACTTTATATATAAAGGACTAAAGTTGTAAAAGTTTATAAATCAAGGGTATATATTGCATTTTTGCAAACTTAAAAATATAAAATATAATATTTTTATATAAATTATAAAAATATATATTAATATTATAAAACTCGATTTTATCAAAACCCGATACATTTGTCGTTATTAATCATCAATTGACGCATTATTAAACAATTACGTTATATATTTAACGTAATTTATCATCGACTAACTTTTGAAGAAACTTAAAATCTTATCATATCACGTTACTAGGGAATTTCATGTGAGGGGTTCTATTTGGGTATTTATCTTGACGAGTTTGCTGGGTTTACGATTTAAAGTGCCCGGGCTCCTCAAAACGATACTACATGGCCTTTGAATTATGATAGCCCGAACAGTGATACAAAGATTCCATAACTTGATAAATCAAAGTAATACGTTAAACTCTGTAAAGTCTTGAAACATAAACCATCACACTAAGACTTGACATATTACACCAGGTTGCGTGACGAAGCTGTTACTTTCACTTGATATACTTTTGCCATCAATCAGATTTTTCCCTGTTAAGGTGAGTTCATAGCCCCGCTTTTAAATCTTCTAATGTTTCATAAACCCGCGAGGGGGATACATGCTATAAACCATGAATACAAGTATTTTTCCAACTGTATGCAATCCTGATATATTATTGCCTAAGTACCTACTTTTGCCATTAAGACCCCACTATCATGAATCGCTAATTACTCTTCGGGGTAAGCGCGAACGCTATGAATAGATCTATTTGGGACTGAGCTCCCCGTTGGTGTACTGATATGTGAGAAATCACATATCCGTTTATACCAAAAATGACCCTAAAAAGATGAAAATTGAACATATTATGCTTGTATATTGTGCATTTTGTCTTTTGTGTTGTGTAGGTACGGATATTACAAAAATCACAAGAAAAGAGCCAAAAACCGGACAAAATCGAACACAAGACGTAAAGAGTACACAAGAGCCGGATGTTTATCAAGCAAAGGTCAACAAAAGTCAACCATAGTCAAACTTGGTCAACTCTTGAAGACAAACCCTTAGAAATTACCAAAAAGCCCTTATTGTTAAATTATTTTCACAAAAATTCCCAAAATCAATAACACCGTTAGTCCTTTGTTACTTAGGGACTAACGGTCGTTAAGTCTTATTATTAACCAAACCCAAAACCATTTAACCAAGCCCATACTCGTTTCTGGCCCAAACCAATAAACCAAAAGCCCAAGTCAACGCGTTTTAAACTCGGGTCAAACAAAAATAAAGAAAGCAAAGGGCGCAAATGAATCACTGTTCACCGTCTTCCTAATTTACCTTGTGTCAAAATTGAAAGGGTAAAACCCACTCTCAATCTCGTCCTACATGGCTATCAAAGATGCTAGTACCAAGCTCCATGTCAGCAAGTTTAAACGTCATCAAAAGCCAATGATTGGCTCACTCTGACACATAGGATAACACGCGTACATCAAAGAAACAAATCAAATTAAGAATTTTACACTAAAAGCAGTGCAAAAGAAGCACAAGACCTCCAAGGAAGTTGGATTGCCACGCTGGCAATCCGTGTGATCATATTCTCATCTAAGGGCTACAATTGAAGGGGCAATGATTAGAAGAGATCAATGGCCAAGATTAAAGCTGTGAAGGGAGCGTCTAAAGGACCTAGAAGCATCCTCTCTTACCTATAAAAGGAGCCACTACCTCACTCACAAGGGATCTTATCTAGTTTTTCAGTAGTGTAGTTTTAATGTAATTTTTAGATAGCTTTAGCTTAATAGTTTTTTAGGTTATTGTTCTT
This sequence comes from Tanacetum coccineum, assembly GCA_026074375.1. NCBI lineage: Eukaryota > Viridiplantae > Streptophyta > Magnoliopsida > Asterales > Asteraceae > Tanacetum > Tanacetum coccineum. Next base: position 42,540 of record BQNB010006550.1, on the reverse strand, counting down.
TCAAATAATGTAATTTTCTTTTTCTAAAGCTTGTAATCAGTTCATCTTATCAATAAAAAGTCTAGTTTCCTTATTGTCAATCTTTGATTCATGTTTTTACTTTAAAAGCAATTTGGTTAAATAAGCTCTCTTAAGCTCTTTTAAGCTCAATAAGCTGTGATTAATACTAATAAGCTAGATATTCACTCAGTTAAGCTCTCAAAGCTTAACTGAGCTTATTAAATACTCAAATCCACACCTCAAATTACCTTAGCTTTGAATTGGAAGGGAAGCCAATAATGGAAGGGCTTCCAGGACCTTACTAGCTTATCTATAATAAGCTAGAGCTTTGTAGATCAACTCTTGGAGCAAATTTATAAGCCTTGTTTGTGCAAAGGCCTTTGTAAGATCTTATTTTCCTTTTTATAGCTTAATATTGCACTTTAGCTTATTTCTGCTTAAATTTAGTTTAATGTTGTTTAGAGTAGCTTATATCTGATTATTATAGCTGTTTGTTGCTTATTTAGTTCATTTGATAGTTTAAATTTTAGTTTACAAGTTTTTGTTCTAAAATAGTTAAAAAAATCAAAAATAGTAGTATTAACTTTAATCTAGTTGTTCATGCTTAATTCTATGTTTAGATCTTCTAATTAGTTGTTATTATAGCTTTATAATATCTGGTAATCATAGATTGTGTGTTAAATTTGAGATTTTAAAAGCTAAAAATGGTTGGTAGGTGCTTAAAGGGGTATTTGGATCAAACAGTACTAACATAAGTTAGTACTGTTGGATCACCTTTGTCAATTGATCCAAGTTTGGTTAGCTCAAAACAAGTTTTAGAGTATGTTTAATCAAGTTTTTAGGTCTTAAATATTCAGTTTATGGTTTTAAGTAAGTAAGGTTTAAATCTGTGTTCATAAGCTCAAGTCCTTAGGTTTCTTTAGCTTGAACTTGTTCTAGCTGATTTTGTTCATCAAATTGCTTTTGTTTAGGTTTTAAATAGTATAGAAGCTAGTCTTAAAGGTTTGCATTATTTGGTTTTGTGATTTGGTCATATTAAGTGTCAACTGCAACAGAGAGCATAAGAGCCAAACAGCCTTTTTCAAGCTTAAAATTCAGATAGTTTAAGAGAGTTAGAATTTAAAATTTAGTATACAGGTAGTTCATAGGTCAAAATTAATAGGTTAGGGCTTATTTTGTCTTTAATAGCTTATTAGCTTATTAGTTTTTAGTCTGCAAATCAGTACTTTGTCTTTTTCAAAAAATTACAAAAAACCAAAAAAATAGTATTATGTATGAACTAGTGTTTTCAATTAGCTTATTCATTGCTTGTTTGAATTTCAAAATACTTTTCAAGAATAGATTTAGATAGATTATAGGATAGGCTTTCAAATGATATAGGTATTATAGTCATAAGGATCTTTTAGTTTGCTTAAAAATAAGGTCAAAGTAGGCCAAGTTGTCTGTTTTGCAAGCTGTTTTGTGCAAAAGTGCTTAGGAGTTTTTCTCAGCTTATTGCTATTTGATTTTGCTTAATTGTTGTTCATCTATGCTTATTAGGTTTGTTTAAAATAATTTTAGCTTATTTGGTTGTGTTTGAGCTTATCCAAGCTTATTTGTTTCTTAAATTTAGTGAAAATGCTTAAAAATTACTAAGTCATATCTGTCAATATTAAAAGCTATTTTCTAGCTTATTTTTAATTTTGAAAAAAGTTGCTTTCACAAAAGTTGTTTATTTTCATCTGTTTTATAAGTTTGTTTTAAAAAGTTTTGAAAAAAAAATAGCAAAAAGGAAGGCCACAGATTCGAACCTGTGACATTCTTTCTATCAAACCAACGCCTCACGACACACACACCAAACCAACATACCCTTGGGTCTTTTCCGTTCTAATTTGTTTTCAAATTTCTTTTAACCATTTTTTTGAGCTCTTTTGTTAAATAGCACTTCGAGTGCTTATTTGCTTTTTCTAGGCTTATTCGTTTTAGCTTATTTGTTGGTCTTGTTTTTCCTGCATTCTATTCATCATCAGCTATTCTTAGTATTTTTCTAGGATTTTTATTTCACACTTTTACAATTTTCGTACATCAAATTAGTTTTAAAACTTTAAAAAATCATAAAAAATAGAAAAATAATCAAAAAAATAAAATTCTTTTATATAAAATTTTCTTTTATAATATTTTAGGTTTAGGAATTAAATTTGCGTTCGTAGGTCTTAATTTTAGTATACTTGCTTGTTAGTCGCGTTTTTTTATTTCCCGTTATCGTTTTAGCGTTTAATTGCTTAATTGCTTAATTGTTTACTTTCCTTTGCATGTATTATATGTTTTTAGCTGTAGAAATAGATAATCAAATCAAAATCTTCGAAACCATTCAAATCATTGTCCAATTAAAAACGGAGTCTCAATTCATAATTCTTGGGGTATAAACGACTCGGTGAACACTTACCGGTAAATCGTACGATATTTTTATGTGATTTTTCTAATTACCTTTGTCCTCAAGGGTAATTTTGGAATTTCTATACTTTGATATTAATACGTATAATTGTATCGATCATGTACCTATACTTTCTGGTAACCAAACGCACTTTATTTGAAACACTATACGGGTGTTAGGTAAAGGCACCCGTTGGGGCAACTTGTGATTATTGATTTTCTCAAGGTCTCGGTGTCATAAGCCTAGAGCATAATACTAATAATTGTACTCATCGCAATTATTACACTTATGGGCGTATAACAACGTAACCCACTGTTTATGATGACTTATATTCAAACTGTTTACTATAAACCTATGAATTCCACTCAACCATTGTGTTGATCTTTTTAGCATGTTTATCTCAGGTATTTGAGCAAATTATGGCACGGAGTGGCATGGACTTGAAGATGGCTAAACTGTTATCATTCAAACTTTTTGTTTCTAGATGTTGGGACCTTACTTTTGTAAAAACTCTGATGAATAAATGAATGATAACTAAATTTTCCAAAAACGTCTATTTACGATTCGTTTTCTATGATTATGACTGTTGTACTATGAAATAATACCCCATATTAGCTTCCGCTGCTATATGTCAAAAATAAGGGTGTTATAATAACACATTCACATCATGAACATAATCAAGAACACATTTATCATAATTTGCATCAAATAAACGTTCATTACAGATAGCACAAACAGATTTAGAATTCGCATTTAACATAAAGTGTATGACATCAGCATTACATTCAGTTTTCGAAACACAATTCTTTTTATTATTCCTAGACTTAATGCTCCTAGATTGGTCTTCTACTTTATTTGTCTTGTTGCTACTTGATGGTTGCGAGATCCTATTATTCTGGAGCAGCAACTTCGGGCTTTGATCCACTAGCACCAGTAGAATAGATTACTCTTGTAAAATGCAACAAAGGTTGGTTAGAGTCTTGTGTTTTGTGGGAATCAACATGTTCCTGAATGCTGCTTGAAGATATGATAGGGTCAGCAAATCTAACTTTCTTGTCCTTGTTCTTTGGTGTTACAACAACTAATTTCTCACTACGTTTTGTTAAACAAGGGCATGTATCTTTAATATAGACTAACATTTCCTGAATTCTTTGAACATACTTACAGGCCGAGTCTAAATTACTATCTAGAGGACTTAATGCTCTAGCATTTTTGACTATTTCTTGAAGAATGTCTGCATGTTCCCTAGAGTGCTTAATATAGTCTATGTGAGCATCCTTGTTTTTCAATACTTTAGGAGCTAAAGGTTCTAAATCAATCTTGAACATTCGTGGAGCAATAGTGGTTGCATTAGGTTTTTGAAATTGCAGTGTCAATCACATTTTTTCCTTTAAGTTTCCTTAATTCATTTTTTAATGTTGCATTAGCAAAAACCTTTTCTTGAATTTGAGCTTTCAAATCTGCATTTTCCATAGACTTAGAATTTAGATTAGTAATTAAAGAGTCACACTGTTCTTTTGTACGAACACGCGTCGGTTTAATTGAATCTTAAAGTTCTTTGCAAGTCTTTTTTAAATGCTCTTTTTCTTTTTGTAACTTCTCATTTTCAGACAGTAATTTTGTCACACTATGCTCCAATTCAATGTTTATTGTTTCAATCTCATCAATGTCCTTTTTCACTTTAGCAGGATTAGCATTATCTCTCAAAGAATGAATTATTTCCTTTAATTTGGTGATTACAGTGTCCTTTGCGTGAAGCTGAGCTTGCAAATCATTTTGTTCAAAATATTCTTGAATTTTAGAAGCATTTTGATTAGCACATGATTTGTCTTTTTGAAAAAAAAATTTGATTTAGTTGCACGGCAACTTCAAGAGAAATACAAGGTTGTTCAAGGTTTGAAAACCGTTTTGAAAGTTCAACATAGGCATCATTCTTTTTGACAAACTCAGCTTCAGTTCCAGACACTTAATGCATATATCAACAGACTCATTGTTCCTTTTCACAAAATCACAAATGACAACAGAAGAATTCAATACAATATTCATAATTTCTTGAGATATGATTTTATCCAAGAGTCGATCGTTTTTAATTAAACATTATTTTTGTATTCACATCATTTCTTATTTATAGAGCATTGTTCCACGGCTGCTTCCATTTGGGTGAAAACAGTTTGTACTTCAGTAATTTCATCATGAAGTCCTTTGTCAAACTCTTTAAAAAAATATTTTAATAAGTTTAACCATGGAATTATTTTGGCGAGGAAAACCTTTTTGGTATGTTCAAAGCCCCACGACCCCTTAGTGATAGCATCAGGTGTGGTTCTTACTTTTACCACTGTGTTAAAACTAGCAAGATAAAATCTAAGTTTTTTAAGACTTTTATTTACCAAACTTACTTTTGAAAGTTCAATAGGAACCTCAATTTTAACAAGTGCATTTGAAGTACTAGGTTCTTCAGAGTTCTTGTTAGAATTCTGTAACCAAAACATTTGCTCTGCAGACAGTTCTTGTTGCGGAACAAAACGTTTTCTAAAATATTCAGATAATTTATTTAACTCAGAATAATTAATCGGAGTAATATTAATTTTCTCTTTTTTCATAATTGGATCATTTTGTTTTTTAACCATTTTTAATCGAATCTCTTCAGCTTAAATCAAAGTCTCTTCTTCATCAACCACAAAAATAACATCATGTGTTTTAGATAACACATTACCATCATACAAGGTTGGCTTAATCCACTGAGCTCTTTTCAGATAAAAGGGATTTTGATATCCAAGGGCTTGTTTATGTGTGTTATCATAAAAAACTTGTGGCTTTTTTAACATGTGCATAGCTTGCGTAGATTGATACAACTTATAGACAATGTTTTCCAATTCTTTATTCTTGTTTCTAAAACAATTTCTTTGTCAATATATTTAGATTCTCTTTGTTTGAATTCCGTTTTAATACCATTAAGGGTAGTTAATAAGGATTCCTTTTCCTTGGCATGTTTAGAAAGAGTCTGTTTAAGTGTATCAATCTCCGTTTTAAATGCAGCAAACATTGTATTTTTCATCTGAATCATGTCATCCATTTGTAAATCAATAAACTTTTCATGACTACTTAAATCAACATTAAATCTTTGTTCAAGAATTTTGACTCGTTCCTTATATCTTTAAAGCTCGGCGGTTAAGGATTCATTAGCAATCTTACTTTCGTTATTAGCCTTATCCCAATTAGTTTTAGGATTAGACATTTGTTCAAACATGGATATTATCATGGACTTTTGTTGTGCATAAGTATTAGTATTTTGAACAATCGCATGTTGCGTTTCTTCCATATATTAAGAATAAGGAATGATATTACTATCACTTGTTATCTTATTATCTAGATAATCGACAATAGGTGGTTGTTCAGAATACTGCAACTCTTGCACACTTTGATTCATCATATCATTTTGAAAAGTGACAGAGTATGGTACCTCTGAAACAACATATGAATCACAACTTGAGAGATTGGCCATACGAACCGCTTTGGCTGAAGAGATATCATCACAGCCGGAGTCATAAGCATCTAGATCATCAGTTTGGAAAGCTCCATTATGTGTGATTGTCTAAACAACTTGACCATCTACAACTCCAAGATCTGCTAGAAATGCTAACTGCTCTTCATCTAATTCTTTACCCTCAATATGTGCTTAAACAAGCAATACTTCCTCCTTAAACCATGTTGCATCCCTTCTTCTCTTTGGCTAAGTACACTGTCTAACCATGTGCCCTTCACCTTGACAATTATAGCACTTGACAACTTTTGCTTGACCTGATGTATTTCCCCGTGAACCTGAAGCATTCCTTTGTGATCCTGAACTGACAACATTCTGACCTTGTCTTCCTTGAACTTGTTGAACGGTGACTCTACCATCTTGAACAGTGGCTTGATTCCTTGGATTAGAAGAAGATATGAGTTGATTATTGGTTGAGGGATAACATGGTGAAAACACATCTGAAAAAATGCCATTGCTTTGTTCATACAAGCAATTGGGTCATCACCAGGAAGAAATGTTAGAACAGCAAGACCTAAGTCTAGTTGGAGAAACTCAGCTTGTAGTTGTTGTGGAATTGTCGGAGGTGGATATGTATTTTGAGGAACAGAAGGTTGAGTGTGGCTAAGGTTAGTTTGATATGTATTCGGGTATTATTGTGGATGATGAGGTTCTCCATAAGGATTTGACTGTGGTGAAGACGAGTACACATGTTGAGTAGGAGGTGAAAACTGTTGTTGATACTGATGAGTGGTGTATTGAGAATGATAGTTATTGAAATGAGACGGTGGTTGATGATAGTTGACAACTAAGGCAAGTGGGTCTGGAAATCTTTCATGCATTAAGAAAGCTTCATTAGCATGTGCCTCGTGTTGTTCAAGATATGCATAGAGTTGATCATAGTTAGACGTATGCAAATCTCTTGCTAACTTAACATCAGTCACAAATTTACTCCACTCTGGTGGAAGACTGTTCAGAAACTTAGTATTCAATTGAACTGGTTGCATTGTCATTTAAATGATTTTCATGTCATTAATGAGTTAAGCAAACCGCAAGTAATAGTCATACAATGTTTCACCCTTCACATGAGTAAACTTATCAAACTCGTCATACAGCTTACACTCACGTTCTTGCTTTGACAATGATGTGCCTTGCATAAGTAGTTTAACTCTGTCCCATATCTCTTTGGAAACTCTGTGATAATTGACGAGAGAGTAAACATCTGGTGGAAGACCTTGAAGAATAATATTGGTAGCCTTGAGATCACAATCAGCTTGAAGCTTTTCTTTGTCGGATAATTCTTCATAAGTCTTGGGTCTAACAGTGTCATTCTCTTGTTCAACAGTAGGCCAGATAAGTGGGCCGTTTTCAATGAGTTAAGTATTATCCGTCTGTAATCCTTACCTTGAATGTAGAGTTCCATACGAATTTTCCAAGACTCATACATTGATTTGTCAAGCATAGGAGGACGGATGTCAGCACCGACAACAATCATAAATTTGGCTAAGGTAGACATCTTGAAGTGATTGTAGTAAGATAAGAACTTGATCGAACAGTGATAAAGGAGGATAGTGTTAAAGAGTTGTTGTTGAAGGTGATTAAGATTATTATTCCACTGGATTTTACAAATCTTAACTAATACCAAGAAAATACCAAGTTATTTGGCGGGATTTTACAAAGTAAGACAAACCGTAGAAAATAGAATATTTTTCTGATCAGTGTAATATTTCGCAAGGTTTATGTTAATGTAATGTTTCGCACGGTATATGTCAATGTAATGTTTCGCAGGATTTAGGTCAATGTAATGTTTCACACGGTTTATCTAAATTGGACAGAGTTTTGTTTTGCATAATTACGTATTTCGCACGCTTGTTACACAACCTATTACACTACATAAATCGCATACATGTTCCTAAACATATTTCTCACAACTTGGAAAAAATTGAGCATAGTTTTGTTTCGCAAAACACGTATTTCGCTTGACACAAACACCTGTAATAAATCGTACGGATTACGTATTTCGCACGATTACATAAATCACACAACCTGTCATAAATCGCATAATTACGTATTTCGCACCCTTCAAATAGAACGTATTTCACACGATTCAAAAAACGTAAAACACTTTTAAAATCACCAAAACACACCCTTTTTGAAGTTTTACCTTAATTTTTCTTGTACAACTAAGTATCTTAGGCCTAGATCTTGCTTAAAAACATAAACTTTAAGACTTTTAAACACAAAAAACCGTGTTTGATCTTTACGAGACGCACGACCCAAAACCACACAAAAACACGATTAAAACAAGATAAAAACGCATACGATCTCACCCCATGGTGACTGATACCAATTGTAGGATATCAAACATACAATCTAAGATGACTAAATGAGAAGGAAATTCTAGAGAGAGAAAGAGGAGGTTGGAACACTTAGTGAGAGAAAGAAAATGTATTATGCAAATGAACCAACAACCCTCTTCAAGGCATGGATAGGGTATTTATACCCTTACATGAGTCGGTCAGCATAAGGGGTTTCTTATGTTGACCCGGTTAGCTTAGCTAGTTTCCAAATATTATACTACGAGCTACTTAACGATATATTGAAAGTGACCGAGACTTTTTCGTATTCCTAGCAAATACCCCTACACTTGGGATTTGCTTGTCCTAAAGCAAATGAGATTTTCTACCTAGTAAATAGCAAAATCAGGGGCATTTAACATACTCAATAAATATAGTTTATGACACAACTGGTTTAACATTGTGATTAAAAGCATGAAAATTATACGCTAGCACCTCACATAAGTGTTTGGATTCTCTCTTTCACTCGATGTAATAATGAATTACAACAATATAGGAAAAAAAAACTCACTACCTGTCATAGTATATAAATTATCATAAGCTTGATAAAGGATCAAAACCTCTACCACTTTGGCGTAAGCACCTAGGAATAACTATCAAAGAGGTTTTTTAAAGGGTTGTAATGTAAGGAGTAGGGTAAAGGAAACGTGGTTAGGGATAATGGGGGAAATTTATTGGTGGCAAGCTAATTATATACAAGATAACATGTAAAAGGCGTTGCTAAGCCAAGACTCGACAAAAACTATGACAAATATACACAACTCTACAAAATCTTTCTTTTTCTTTTCTTGACTCTTTCTTGACATAAACAAAAGCAATATGGCAGTCCGTATATTCTAACATAATTTTTTTTTACTTTTTTCATTTTTTCGATTTTTTTTCTTTCTTTTTCTCTTTGTTTTATATATACACTTTTCCCTGCCATCTGCTAAAAATATATAAATATACATGACTCGGGGTTTATAACGGCACCCATGTAATGAAGTAAGCATGTAATCAAGTAAACAATTAACTAGGGTTTAACAACTGTGATAACAATAGTGTACTAAAAATGAGTACATACAAGAAAGGCTAAGGTGATTTGGGTGTAACATTTAGTGGGGTGTAAACAATGCTCTTCATTAATAATTCGGAATCCACCAGAAAATTACAAGAACCGCGTAAAGGATAGGCTCAGATAGGTGTACTAGGGATATCTTGTACTAAAAATGAGTGCATAGGAAGGGCGTGAGGGTAGTTATATGATCGATGAGATCATCATAACTATAATAAACGTAGGCAAAAAACAAGGGTTATCCTAATGCCTCTTATTATTTAGTAAATCCTAATCACACGAATGCGATCTTACTAGCAGTCTTGGGATGAATCACTAAAGCAAGTTTTAGAATCTATAATACTACTGGTACACTCTCATAAGCATTATAAATGAATGCTTTTATTCCTGAAGATCTGGGGGCGAACCTCACATTTTGGGGTTAAATTTTTTAGTGATATGGTTTTTATGCTAGTCATATAACTCCTATCCAATGAGATGCTTCTAATACAATAGTTTCACCGATATATGCCATAATTTTTTTTAATTTGGGCTAAAATTATCGTCCTAAACTATGTTTCGGTATATTACACATATTTTTAAGAACAAAGCAAATGCAAATGAAAGAATAATTTTTAAGGCTTTTATTACCCCCTACAATTATTTTGAACATTGTCCTAAATGTTTCATGAGTACTCGAAAAACGAATAAAGGGAAGATAAATAAAAAGCAAAAGAAACTAATTTTTCCCTGGTTTGCTCAATATCCGAGAAGAAACTAGATAAACTGGCTAAATCTTCATCCAAGAATCGTTCAAGTGAAAATCCAATGAACTTCCGGACTCTCCTCATCTAATATAACCTATAAATCAAAAACAAAAATAACTATACCCAACGTAAAATCAACGGTAAATAGTATACAACCTTTATTAATCATAAATTAAAAATCCTAAGAAAGCAATAGAGATAAAATGTTAGTACTAATGTAGTCGTGGCTTTCAACAATAATATGAAAAATTAAAAATTCTGGAAATTAAACTAAAATAACTTTTCAAAAATTCAAAAAAAACACGAATTTCTCCACTGCTACAATGCTGACTCCGTCAGGAATAAATCCTGATGCCGTCACGCACACCTGACAGGTTTTAGGTTCTCGTTTTCGGGAAAAATTTTTGCAAACATAACCCATTAATGATTTCTTGGAAAAATTTACTACATAAACCACAAAAATGGTTAGTACAAACATATGACTCAAAACAAACAAACATAAAATGTGAATTAACTTAAATGATCTATTTTACATGTTTGAAATAGTTCTTAAAAACTGAATATTTCCCCTACACTTATTTTATGCAAAATAACTTTGATTGTAATTAAGACGAGGTTAAAGACAAAACAAAGCACGATCACATATAATTCAAACATATAAGAACAAATAATAAAGATTAAAATGCACGACGCTCTTAAAATGCATAAAAATAAAAGATTGGGCTGCCTCCCCATAAGCGTTTGTTTTTGTTTGAGTCACGAGCCTGACTCTACCATTATTTAACAGATAAAAGGGAGGGTTTCCCTGCACTTAAGGTCAAGTGCGGGTGATAGTAACGATGCATACCATTATGGTGAAGAGGAGCCATATGTTGGGAAAGTAGTAGTTAAAATATATGATCTAAATAGTGTGAGTCTTTAATCTTAACCTTTCCTACTTCTTTTGGCTTAATGGGTAAATTAAGTCCTCTTCCTAGAAAAAAAACTTCTTTAGATTCTAATATCTTCTATCATCTCCAAATTTGAAAAATTAACACCTAAGGATCCACTTTGTCCTAATAAATCTGGTTTAAATCTATAATGTTTCTTAGGGTCGTCTATACATGGGTGATAATAGCTACACACATCCTTAGGTTGGAAAGACACCGTGTAAGGTGAAGGCGGTGTATGAATGGTCAAAAGATCTACTACCTTCATCCTAAAACTATCTAGACTATGTGGTTTGATGGGTGGTCCGGGGCCTTTTTTGTCTCCTATACTTATGTCTAAGGATGGAGAATTGGGTAAGGTATTTGGTTAAGGATCTGGTTCATCAAAACTAGGAACTTTCATAGAACTAAGAGAAATGTTATGATTAGTCAAACCTACATCCTCTAGTTTTTGTTGGTCCAAAGGTTCTTCCTCCACAGGGGTTCCTAAATTCTCTTCTATTTCTTTCGGGTAAGTCATGGGCGGTGTGTATTCCTCAAATGATGGTAGGATTTATGGGGGTACTTTGTGGGATTGTATTCCTACCTCATGATTCATCCTAACTAGACTACCTATATGCTCATCACATGCATCGGTAGAACCTAACCATGTCATGCACCTAGGTATTTTAAATCTAACCATCTTATTCCCAACTAATTGAGCCTTCAAATTTGCTATTGATTGATAAAAAATAGTGCTTGTTGGGTTTTGCCACTGTTTATCGCATAGGACGCATTCCTCAATGGTTTCCCATGCTTCTTCAGCACTTAATTCTATAAGGTCCCCGCCTGCTGCATGGCCAATGTCCCTTTGGGTATATCTGTCGATATGATTGAAAAAGATTTGGATGTAGGACCATATCCTGAGGCCATGATGTGGTACTTTTCAGATTAAGTCTTTGTAACGAGTCCACGCATCGTAAAGATATTCATCTTGATGTTGTTGGAACATCAAGGTATATCTTTGGAACGAAAATGGTGTATTTTGTGGTGGGTTTTGAAAGGGTGTGTTTGTGGTTTTTTATTCATCATGATGGTAAATGAAAGAGTTACGAACAAAAGGCACAAAAAAGATAGACTACAAGAAAGCTAACCTAAAAAGAAAAAGAAAATATCACTTGATAGGAATCTCGTGAGTAGACCTAAGCTAGATAGAATTTGAAACCTAGACTATTCCTCGGCAATGGTGCCTAAAACTTGATGCGACGGGTTGCACCACAAAAGTTTTACAACCCTCCTAGGCAAAGTACCTAATCGTTGTAGTGTAGTATAGGCAAGACTCGAGGGGTTATTATCGTTCTCTAGAGGATTAATTTGGGTAGGCTCAAATTGTACGTTTACTGAGGTCTAAAGATTGAGAGAAGATTATTTTTGTGTTTTTAGATATTTCAGAAAGCAAGTAAATTTTTGGGTTTGAAGAGGGGGTTGATTAAACTACTATATTAAACTACTCCTAATTCTATTCTAATTATGTAGAAAAGTAAATTAATGGAAAAACTCGTATGGTTAAACAAGCATGTTTACCAAATCATGCACTACTCCCTAGTTGTTTTCTCTGATTTTTATTGCCCGTCACCCTCGTTAGTGTAATGTGTAAGTATTCCCTAATTCAGCAGGGGGTTGGTCAAGTCTGCTATTTACGTGACAACCTAGACGGTGGTTACCAGCAGACACCACTCACGTCAAATAGTAAATTCATGCGCAATAAATACTTAATTCGGAATCCACCCTAAGGTGATCTAGATATGAAGATCTAATCACAGGTATCATCTAACCTAATCACTTTCCACTAGACGTCTATACTATGATATGAAGATCGAATAAGTAGTTTTTTAATTCCTAACGTGCACACCACTAAGTTTCATGAAATCATAAGCAAACACATATAAATTTAGTCAAGCATGTTAATTGAAAGCAAAGAACGATTAATCAAGCAACACATAGACATATTGAATGATTAAAAGGGTGAAGGAACTTCACTTCAATTGAACATGAAGTAACAATGAGTAGAAAAGGGTTATAAAACCCTAAATATCCAAGTATCAGCTACAAAGTTTTCCTAAGTTTCATCCTGTTTTTCCACCACAAAATATGAAAAATAAGGGTTGTATAAATAAAAAATCAATCCGAACAGCGTAACTAGGGTTTCTTGACGCCGTCAGTCCGCCGAATCTTCTAAAGGGTTCTTCTTGTCGGCTATTGTAACGTGGTCACGTTTCAGGTTGACAAAGTCGCTCTTCATTCCTGACGACGTCAGGGTAAGTTTCTAACGCCGTCTCTACGCAATGAGAAGTCACACTTTTAATTAAAAATTCCACTTTTTGGCACTTTTGTTGAAGGCGTCAGAATGGAAGTCGCAAGCTTGAAGTGTTGTGTTTTTGTCCAATTTCTTTCCGAATCGAGCTCAAGTCACGTGCTTTTCCTCCAAATGCTAAAACACCAAAAAGAAATGATTAACTACAATATTTGGGCATATTTGCATGATTTTGAGGGCTAAATGACCCTGAAAAAGTGTATAAAATGACACCTCATCACTAAAGTGTGCTCAGAACTTTTGATTCCTACATTATTTTATAGGCTGCATATGTTTTTATTTATTCTTGTTGTCGTGTTTTGTTGCCTCATATTTGAAGCTTGATTATATAGTAATAGAGGGTGCAAGTCTTATACAAGAATCGTTCCACTAGGGAGGATAAGATCAATGCTCCATATGGCTTCGACAACTGAACGATTACCATTGCCAACGTACAGATCCAAAGCACCTTTATTCAACTTCTAAATTCCCCCAAGCCCTTAAATTGTATTACAAATGTAAGTACCACAACCAAGGTCATAAATCTAGGAATAAGTTTTAGGAAATGAGTAGAGTTCTATAGTGAAGAAACCTGATGTGCCAAACGTGCTAGCTTTGTTCTTCTTCAACTCTGCCATATAGAGAGGATAGTTCCTCTTCTAGTGTCCAAGCTTGTGACAATGATGACACTCTACATCCTTAGCAGGATGCTCCTTTTTTGCAGGTGGGGGGATCTTATGCTTGGGGTCATAAGCTAACTTACTCTTGCTCTTGTTCTTTCCCTCGCCTCGAGCTTGCGGTTTAGGTTTCTAGATATGACCTTGACTTATAGCTAGGACTATCGAAGATTTCTTGGGTATACCTTTCTCTGTAAGTTTCAGCATAGCATTCCGTTCAGGTATAGTCTTCCCCATGCAATGCATATTATAGTCGTGAACGATCTGGTCATAGTCCCTGGAGAGTAAAGTGAGAATCAAGTTCACACCAAGAACTAGAGGCATGGGATAACCAAGGCGCTCCATTTGGTCCAAGTAGCCTTTCATCTTTAACACATAAGTGCTAACAAATTGCCCTTTTCTTGCTTGCAAGCATGAAATGCCTTGACAGTTTCAAACAATCTTACTCAACTTGATGTGGGAACATTGTTTTTAGTTCCTGTAGGATGTCAAATGCGATGCAATTCTCCAACTTCTTTTGGATCTCAAGGGTCATGCTCGCCAATATAAGACAAGCTACTTCTTGTTGTTTAGCAACCCTACGAGTGTAGGCATTACAAACAGCAGCAATTGCAGTAGCAGGAGGCGCTTTAGGTAAGGCCTCTTCCAAATGATTTAACTTTTGTTCATACCTGAGGACAATCCTAAGGTTGCGATACCCGTCCAAAAAGTTACTACCATTCAATTTCTTCTTTTCAAGAATTGGCCTGATTGAGTTACTTTTGGTTTGATTTGTTGTCATCTACAAAATATACAAAGCTCAAAAATTTAGTATTTTCAATGACCAATCCTTTTTAAAATTAACTGCCCAAGTTTACAATATTAAAACAATTAATTTTACGAAAAGGCTAAGATCCTCATTGAGGTTCCACCATCACATCAGTTAATCTGCTAGCAATGGTAGATTTCAATAGGTATGTGGCGTTCACCAATTGCAAGAGCTCTTAGATCCTAATGGGACTCATCTCACTAGTGAACGAGCTACTAATGTCAAGCTGACATGTTTAGTCCCATCTTTGTCTCGGGTTAAGGATCTCACCTGCTTAACTCGATTAAGTTATCCAATTTGAGAACATGTGAAGATATGTCTATGTCTCATGCATAGAGAATAGTCACCTTGGGTTACAATTCACTTACGTCTCACGCAGTGTGAAAAGTAATTGCAAGTGATCTCAAAAATTAGACGACATGACTTAAATTTGTGACGGGTATAAATTTTGATGAATACGTAATCAAAAAGTGTGTACGAGGAAGCATGCATTCATCATTCATAGCACAAGTTAAAAACCATTCTTAAATTAAGTCTAATCATTGTTTTAATTTTATGTGTGTTAAGTTGTCCATTTTAACGACTAATATATAACCTAAGTGGGAAAAATATTAGTTTGGACAATACATAAAATAAATAATAAACATAACAAGATTTAGTGTTATTTATATCAAACAAGGATTTAGTTTCAAATCATATTTAAACTTTAAACTAAATCAATGATTTAGTTTTAAAAATAGTTTGTGATTCAGTTTAAGTTTTATAAAAAAACATTTGCAAGTTATATACATTATAAACATATATACAAGCATATAAATAAACTCACAACCACAAGTATGCAAAGCCTCAATCGATGAATAAACCTATGCTTGGTCTCATGAGCTATCACGGGAACCAAGAAGTCAACTATGGTTTAGCCAAGAAAACCATAAGGAGGGATCCCACTTGCTCAAAGACCTATCAAGAGCAAATGGAGCCCTAAGTGAATACCATTCCATAATCTGCTAGAAATTTTTAGCTGACTTCAAGGGATTGAAACTCATAGAAGGAGTATTCCCTAATCTGAGTTTCAGTTGAAGAAGTTGTAGCCCCATGAGTCGTGAACCTACAAAAAAAATTCAGCCCCTAACTCCATATAGAACTCTAGGAAATCGACTTTTAGTACAGGTCACTCCAACAGCTTTGAATTTGACTTTATACCTTTAACTCTTTCGCCATTCCATTCCAAGCAATGGTTACAATAATTTGAAAACTAAGTACACTTAACCTATCATCTAACTACTGCAATGTTCCCAAACAATGGCAAAAACCAATATTAAAAACATACAAATGAAGCCGAAACAATGGCAAACCCAAAACTAAAAATAAATGCAAATACATACGAATCAAGTCACAAATGGTCTATGTTTTCATCGGCTTTGCATACGGAACACAATAAAACTATAATAATATGTATAACCAAGGTGTTGGCTAAGTCCATGGCCAAACATGCATGTATTTTTCATGGAAACAAAATAAATGACAAGAAATAAATTGTTAGCCAATGAAATCGAAGAAATTAATTGACAATAATTAAAACCCCGATTGGTACGTGTAACCTATAGCCTCAGGGTCTTAAAACATCATTTTTAATACCTCTTAATAATCATAGAAAATGCCCAAAGGGCTGTTTTAGAATTAATTCATGAATCGTCCCAAAACACGCGATATTGGCCTATTACACGTACCCGATAACAATACCAATATAAATATGCGTAACCCGTGGCTATGGGATCAAAAACCATAGATTTTAATACCCTGATAGGGTCGGATTTTTCATAAAAATGGAGCCCTAGGGGTTGTTTTAAAATAGTTTCATTAAACCATCAAAAACACGTGTTTTTAGCCACAATTACGCATACACGATAATCATATGACATCAATAGGTGATTATATAAATAAATATACAAATGCATCAGATCAATCACCTATAACCGGATCCATCTAGCCATATGATTAATCAAATAAAAACTAAATAATGGTGTACCTTCGTAGCGTGATTCGGTAGGCACGTTGGGAGACTTTCACCACACGATCAATACCCGAGACCAAGTGACCAAAGAAGATCACCTCTATGCAGGGTTCTAAAAGGCACGCTACGGCCTCGCCAAGGCCTCAAAAATACGCGAGACATGACCTTTACACTACGCAATAGACCAAGGTGTAGGCTTAAGGCGTGACGTGAGATGAGAAGTAAAAAAACGTGATAAAGCGCGATAAAACATGATGCGTGAAGGCTTTTTTAAATTCAATTTTGATAAAAATTGTTTTTTATAAAAATGAAAAAGATTACATACCAAGATAGTTTCTTGACTTTATTCTTTATGTATGACACTTTTTGTAAACTCAATATATTTGAAATATGATATAAATATATAAATATTTTCATATTTCGTGCCGCTTTAAGTCACGCCTTAACAAAACGCCATGACTCGCCATGGCTCATAAGGCGTGAGGCTTGACCATGCCGTCATGCCACGCCTCACGCTATTTATAACCTTGCCTCTATGTAGAAATACACTACATGTCACTGTATACCTGCAGATGCTAGTCTTATAACCCGTAACCTTCTCTATGCTTAGAACTACACTAGATCTAAGATAGATAATCAAAACCAAAAACTCTAGCTTGGAAATAATATTATGTCGTCAATTTTTTTAAGAGAAGGAGGATTAGCTTTTGGTAAATTGTTGTATCTTAAGAGATAAGACTAAACCAAATATATATTTACCAAATAAAAAACCAATCCCTTGTTTACCTCCCTTTAAGGCCGGCCATAATATGGGCTAACGATGGGCTTGCCCATTTGATGGTCTAGTCCAATTCTAAGTACTAGCTTAGTTAAATAGAAGTACGTTGTTGATCCCGAGTTACGTAGGTTAGTTTATATATATATATATATATATATATACACGATATATTAAGTGGTACCTCTGTGTATATGTGTGTGACCCCATAGGCTCACATGTGATTATGACACGAACATACTCCAACATTTAATGCATACAAATTTGTTTCGTTTACTTTGTTTTTGTTTTATCTTAAACAATGAAAGCACAAAAAATAAAAGAGCAATGATAAAATTTAAAGTTTAAAACTTTACAACAAATATATCGTAACATCAACAAAGCTTCATGCATCCAAAATAAGTTTTAAACGAGATGATAACTTTATTACCCTGACGTTTTAATAGAGATGAATAGCGACATAGATGATAAAAAAAAGACTTAATAGATTTAGATAACAATAACAAGAAGTTTTCAAACTAAAAGAACAAGTGAATATTAAATATAGAAACATAGACGACATTATGCGGCTTAAGAGGAAAGAACCGAGAAGGATAATTTTATTTACACGATTAGAAGGAAAACAAATAAACCCTCACACCCATGTGTAATGTATAAAAAAAATACAAGACCAAAATCAAAATACAATATATCTTTGTTTTTATTTTTAAGCTCATTAATAACAAAACAAATTTTAATACTTATGTTTTATGAATAATACTACGTATATGCGGTTTAAAGTTATTAATCCGTCACTAACTAAGTGCCACTACAAGTCGCTTTAAGCTAATTTGACCCCTACCTTCATAATATTAGTGACTACTGCTTACAGCAAGGGGTGTGGCAACTGTGAGGCGCGTCGAATCCGACGTGTCACCCGAATAGGCGCCTTGACACAGTGAACACCCGCCGAAGGCCTCTCCGTCGTGTACACGGCGAGATAAATGACAAAAAAATATAACCATTGTGCTTTTTCTTTTCTTTTTCTTTGATTTATAAATGGGTTGTGTGTGTGTGTGACTATGTGTGCAGTGTGTGTGTGTGTTTTGTTGAGGAAGAAGATAATAGATCTCAAAAATAAAAATTCAATGTATGTGCAATGTGTTAGTGTGTGTGTAGTGTGAGTATATTTTTTATGATTTTGTTTTACATTTATATAGTTTTGTAACTTTTTTAAATATGTTATTTGTATTTTTATTTGAATGAGTGTAGTTTAGGGGGTGTTTATTTTTCTCTTGTTACTTCTTAATTGGGATCGGAGTTCTTATTCCATCTTAGTTGATAGACACATAAATACCTCCCTCTCCCAATTAAGAGGCACATTAAGAGGCATTAACAAAACCACTTAATTTAGTAAACAAGCCCTTAGTTTGTTTGAACAAATAGAAAAGAGAAAATAAAATTGTGGGTAAGTGGAGCCCAAATGACTAGGTTATGTGTAGCTCTGAGTGAATGGGTAATTTAAGTGTGAGTGTTGAAATGATGTGGCAACCGATGTGGCCCATATAGCTAACTTTGGGATGTAACAATACCCATTGCTCTTATATATTATCTTAACATCGCATATATGTGCCTAATTATTATTTTTATATGTTGAATTTGCCTATTGCTTAAATTTATTCTAACCAAAAATTATCGTCATTCGTAAACTTATTGACAAAAAAATTGCTCTTTCGAAATTTGAATTACAAGGTATCCACCGCCGAAACGCACGAATACCTTGCTAGTGTCATTTTATGGGGAAGCTAATTTTGATTATGTAAGTAACGAGGTTTGCAAACCCGCGCTCCGCAACGGGGTGTTTGCGTACCGTGTCGTTTTAAGGTTATTTGATACTTCTTGTGACAAACTGAATAACGATTTACTATGCATATATGTGAAAAGTAAACGAATTTGGGCCAAAAGAAAAATAGCCCATGCGGGAGCCCAGCAACGAAAATCAGCTCATGTGCCAGCCAAAAAGAAAATAGCCCAGGCGAGAGCCCAACAACGAAAATCAGCCCATGTGCGTGCTTATTGTGATGCAGATAATAGATAATGACATGACATGAAAAACAAAATAGGGTTTGACATGCCATATTGCCTGATGCTTTTAGTAACTTACAGAAAAACAAGGATCATACAGATATGGCCTCAACACCCCTAACTGAATGCCATTTTTAAAGTGACGATAGATGCAACCGCCATCTTACTGGTACTTCCAGGTTATTAGTTGAATTAAACCGGCCACTAGCAAATTCGTCATTTCTAAAACAAGAAAGAAAACTGGCCACTAGCACAACGTTACAAAGTCAAAATCTAAAAGAAAATTCAACTCTCTTAATCTATTCAAGTACTCATCTATTCAACATTAATCATCACAAAGGATTAGACTAATTAGTTGGAATAAGTCGCTAATAAACGTTGATAAAATACTAGTAGCTAAATATTGCATTGACTTGGAATAAGTCTCACTCTCCAGCAAATGAATCTGGTCGTATCAATCATTAATCTAAAAATTGGGAGAAAACGAAGAACGAATATGAATGTAATTATATTATTTGGGTATAGGTTTAGAAGTGGTGATGTGTTGAAATAAGATTAGGTTGCATGAGGTGAGATCCACCTAGAACATAAACAAATCAAGGAACAAAACAAAAAATCTTGACCCTTGATTTAATCCTCATCTAATGGCTAATATTAAACCCTCTCATCATATATAATTCTCAAAAATAAACACCTACCCCTCATTTAATTTTTAATTTTCTCTCTCCTTAAAAACATACACTCCGACTTTATAAAAAACCACCACCGAAAACCTAACAAACCGCCGCCGACGGAAACCTAAAAACCACCACCAAACTTCGTTAAATTACTCTAAATAACCAGAAAATCATCATCCATCACGGTAAATCACCGTAAAACTACGTAAACTTCAATCATCGGAAAACAACAATCGCCTGAAACGCAACCACCTCGCCGGAACCACCATAAACTTCGCTAGAAAAACGTTGATTTACCTGAAAATCACACAATCACTTTTAAAAATTGATGAAATTAATTACATGATGTTATGGAAGTCGTTAAATGGATCAATCTGAACAAACACGTTGTTGAATCCGATAATGAGCTTGAATCTGATACTGAAGATATTTTACTAGAAGTTACAGATCCATATGTTGTTATAGAAGAAGTTACAAGTAAAATTACATGTGATTTTTTATGTTATGCTTTTTTGTTTCTTATTTTTTAGGTTGTCATTCTGCCTCGAAGTGTTTTTTATGAATAAATTCAAATCACATGTGAGTGTTTTGTGATTCTAGTGATGTATTGTTCTGTGATGAAACAAATCACATTTACGTATGATTCGTGTGTGTTGTAATGCTTTGTTATAAAAAAAATTTGGAATAGATTGAAACAAACAAGATTTGGTTTTCATTTAAAGAGTGAATCACATGTGATTCTGGTGAATCACGTTTGATTCTAGTGTTCTCTTTGGTTGTTATAGATTGAAACAAATTAGCATAGGTGAAATCTTTAATCACATGTGATTCTATATACTATGAACCACCATAAACTTCGCCGGAAAAACGTTGATTTACCTGAAAATCACACAATCACTTTTAAAAATTGATGAAATCAGTTACATGATGTTATGGAAGTCGTTAAATGGATTAATCTGAACAAACACGTTGTTGAATCCGATAATGAGCTTGAATCTGATACTGAAGATGTTTTACTAGAAGTTACAGATCCATATGTTGTTATAGAAGAAGTTACAGGTAAAATTACATGTGATTTTTTACGTTTTGCTTTTTTGTTTCTTATTTTTTAGGTTATGATTCTGCCTCAAAGTGTTTTTTATGAATAACTTCAAATCACATGTGAGTGTTTTGTGATTCTAGTGTTGTATTGTTCTGTGTTGAAACAAATCACATTTACATGTGATTCTTGTATGTTGTAATGCTCTGTTATAAGAAAATTGAAATAGATTGAAACAAACAAGATTTGGTTTTCATTTAAAGAGTGAACCACATGTGATTCTGGTGAATCACCTTTGATTCTAGTATTCTCTTTGGTTGTTATAGATTGAAACAAATTAGCATAGGTGAAATCTTTAATCACATGTGATTTTATATACTATGAATCACATGTGATTCCCTCTCAATCACATGTTATTCATGGTAATAGAAACATCACATTTTGATTTTATAATTCACTGATATATTATATAGGTACAACATGGTGTTTGTTTCATTTACTGGCGTCGATAATCACAAACTTTGCATTTGGCATACTACATAAAAGATTCCAGCAAAGGTATTTTTATTTACATGACAATTGTTTACATGAATCACATGTGATTTACTTGTGAATCACTAGGGATTCATCATGGTATCTCTTGTGCTCCTTGAAGAAATAAACTAATTACTCTCTTTTATCAATATAGATTTGTAAATAAAATATATGATGAAACCGATTTCAAAGGTGTTTACACAAGATAGTTTGGAATATGTTCATGGAACCATTGAAGTTTGAATAGAAATTGGCAAAGTTGATTGAAGATTTTGGCTTGCAAAACCATAAATGGATGACAAAGATGTTTAATCTTCGAGAAATGTGGATTCCATCTTATTTTATTGAATCTCCATTGTTTGGATTGATGAGGACAACTTCAAAGTTTGAAGAAGAAGGCGACACCAATTATTGATGTTTGAACAGTTTTTAGTTTATGAATTCTTTTTACTTAATGTTTGAATACTTTTGATGTTATTAATGAATGAAAATCACATGTGATTTTGGTGAATCACATATGATTTTGCTATGTAGTTGTTTTGTTATTAATGAATGAAAACCACATGTGCTTTTGGTGAATCACATGTGAATTTGCTCTAGAATTGTTTCATTATTAATAATTGAAATTACATGTGATTTTGCTCCGGAATTGTTTCTTTAGTTTACTGTAGAATTCTTTTATCAGAATCACATGTGATTCGTGTGTAAATCACATGTGATTGGTTTGTAAATCACATGTGATTTATGTAAATCACATGTGATTTATACATAAAACAAATTTGAAAAAATAGTTCCTTATTTCCTATGTTGTTATACGGTATTATGTGTTGTATTTGCACAATATGAAGAAATTGTATGTAAAAATCCATCACGGGCTCGAGACAAATGTGGTGTGAAAGGAAGATGATAGAAGAATGGAAGAAAAATCACTTGAAGTTAAAGTGGAGCCGAAAAAGAAATGTCAACATTGTTGAAAAAGAATAATTTGCATACCAAAAAAATTGTTCGTTAAATTCAAAAGAAAAAAGAAATATGACATTGATTGGTGTTTGAAAACTTTTGTTTTAAATTTAGTTTTCATTTTGCTTTATAATTTCTTTAAATTAGTTTACACATTGTTAATTGAATATACGGAGTTCTCTTTTACTTGAGTACATTGAATTCTCTTTTTATCGAATGTTATATTCTTTGTTATTTATATTGTGATTAAATTTAAGACACAACACATTACTCAAATTTTATAAAAATGTACATAATACAAACCATGTGACGTGTAATATACATATTATAAACTCAGGTATAAAAGTAAACCAAATCACATGTAATTCATGTTTAAATCACATGTGATTCGTGTATAAATCAAATGTGATTTACCTCAAGAACATGTATATTCCATGTATGAATAAGTAAGAAACTAAAGCAAATATAATAACAAACATGTTCGAATTAAAATAAGATATATTTAACTGTTAAATAAAACTCAGTACAAATCTAATATGATTTATACAAATTACATGTGATTTTATAAAATCACATGTGATTTTGTACACAACAAACCATGAGCTTATAAAAAAACAATGCACACCACTACACTAATAGACATGTTTTGTGCAATTACATCTGAAATTGTTGTTGTTTATTGATTTGACAATTAAGAGAAGCTTTGATTCTTCATCAACATATTCTTGAAAGTGCTTAACCAGTTTCAACATCTTCTATGGCATGCACATTCGACTCATGTAAAAATAGATATGTAGCGTACTTGAACTTCAAACACTTTGACGTGTTAAATTGAATCTCTAACACAACACCAAGACCATATTCTCTTAAAAGCTTTGCTTCAACGTTTTGTAATTACTCTGCAAAAGAAGAAGATAAATTTTACTCTTAAAATTAAGTACAAAATCACATGTGATTTTGTACAAATCACATATGAATTTCTCTAAAAATAAAAACTAAAAAAAGAAGAACAAGTTCATCAATGAAAAGAATACAAGGCCAATTAATAGGTTTTATAATTCCCAGCATCAACTTCCATACGACAAAGAATCTACATCAACGAAGTACATTCATTGTCTCGTAGAGAACGTTCATATCATGATTCAGAAAATGATGAAAATAAATCACATTGAAGTTAATCACATCTAGTTACAAGCTCAAAGATGTATGTTGTTAGCATAAAGATTTGGGTGGTATTGTCATGTCAAATAGCATCTACATACCAAAGTGCAAATGGTCCATATCAACACCTTAAAACAATATAAGCATTTGTAACACATTAAGCTTTGCAATGATGAGTGCATCCTTTATTACACTAATATCAATATAACGCCATCTAAGTGCTCAACTATGAACTAGACTTTATTTCTTACGATATAAGAATCGCTTACATACAAGATTTCTCAAACAATAAATGCCACACCATGATTGTGAAATTAAAAGTCAATCTAAGTAAATTTTGTACCAAACCAAAACTAACACCTACTAGTTCAGCTACATACTCAGTTCCCATCATTTCTTTTCATCACTTGAAGGTACCTACCACTCTACCAGTGTCTTAAGTGGCTAAGTCTAACTATTTTATAATAATTCTAAAACACTCATAAAAACGTAGCGTTCTACAATTGTTATTACCTTGAACTAACTTGCTTTTTAGATCTCTTTTCACTAGTCTACTCTATTATTTTTGTTCATTTCATCTCAAACTTATGCACTGAATATATTTCAAATGCAAAAACATAACAACGATTGCATTCTAATAGTTTCAAGGCACTTAAATCTAGCATTTTCATCAAACAATTCTAATTTAATATCAAATCTGTAATCCACAAACACTATATACCTGCTAACACCACCATTAAAAATCATAACAACAATAATGCTCATTCATAAAAAAGTTACTAAATCACGTGTGATTATCACAGTTGCATTTCATCAAACACATGATGTGCATCAACAATCATAACAACAACCAATCAAAATAAGCAACAAAATCTAAAAAGCTAAAAACCTAATAAGCAACATCTACTGCTTATTCTAATTATATACTACATAAACAATAAAATGAAAAAAAAAATCATATTACCTGTATTTCTTTCAAGTTTTGTTCAATTAAATGATTTTCAATAACTTTTAAATCAATGACGGCGGAAGGAGGACCGTGGACTGACGGCGGATCGACGACGGATCGAGGGTGGAAAGACAGATCCACGGTGGATCAACCTCAGATCTACGGTGATATGGAAGATCGATGACGGTTTATGGTGGTTTGTGTGTGTTTTGGGTGAGGAAGAGAGTGTCTGTAAATGTGTGTAAATGAGTGAATGGGAAATGACTGATACTTGCCCGACCCCTATGATTGAGATGTTGAGCTAGTATAATTACCAAAATGCCCATTGATTAATAATTAAAATAAAATATCAATTAATCTTAACCGTAGGATCAAAGTTAAATGGGTGGTTGTAATTGAGTGTTTTGTTCTTTGGTTCGATGGTGTTCTACACCGAACTTTTGTCGAAATGGCATATATTTATATATAGGGGAATTGAAACTATGTCGTTTCATCCCCTGTGCTACAGTACCATTTTTGTTGGGCTCCCATTTTGGCCCAATTTATTGGGCTCTGGCCGATTTTTTTTTTATAAATACGCAATATATATAAAAAAAATACTCGGCACAAAATAATTTTTTTTTATAAAAATAATGATTTATTCAGATGAAAAAATATCCGCTACATGAGGCCCAACACATAAACCCATATAAAAAAACAAACTATTAAACATGAGACAAAAAAATAAACCCGCACAAAATAATATAAAAACAAAAAATTTGTTCGGCACAACATAGGAAATTTTTTTACAAAAATACTAATTTATTCAGATCAAAAAATACCCGCGCCATGAGGCCCAACACATAAGCCATATAAAAAAATAAACTATTAAACATGAGACCGAAAAAATAAGGCCGCACAAAATAATATAAAAAAATTTGCTCGGCACAACATAGGAAAAAAATTACAAAAGTACTGATTTATTCAGATAAAAAAATACGCTCATATAAAAAAACAAACTATTAAACATGAGACCGAAAAAATAAGCCCGCGCAAAATAAATAAAAAATAAAATAAACAAAATGATGTACACATTAATTCAAAAGACCAAACCACCTAAAAAACTTTAAAAAAAATCATACGAATAAAAAACACCCGCCCGCAGCAACGCGCGGATACTTTGGCTTGTTTAACAATATACTAAAACCCATCACGGATGGGGACAAAAGCCCATGCCTTTCCATTGGGCTTCTAGCGCATCGTGCAAAGCGACAAAACTTTGTTGCCTTTTCGTTGGGCTTCTTTAGTCCATAATTGTCAGTCCAGCATATTGCCCTTTTATGTTACGATATCTTGAATTCCATCTCAGATTCATTACTATCCTACACATTTTTGATTCAAAACGACGGCGTTTTTGGACCCATTTGTAGCACTGCTACAGTGCTACAGTGCTGAGCCAAAAAAAAGTCCAAAAAATTTAGCCTAAAAAATTTGGCCCGGCCCGATTTGTTTTGTTTTTTTTTTTTTAAATTGTCGGCACAAAATAAGGAGGAAAAAAATGTTATAAAGTACCGACGCATTCAGATAAAAAAATACCCGCGGTAACATTTCCGAATTGACTTAAACAGTGTCATTTTACACCATGAGACAAAAAAAAAATTTCGCAAAAAAAAATAAAAATAAAAAAAATAAAATTTTAATGCGACGCAACAACGCGTAAGACCATTAAAAAAACTACTAAACACGATACTGAAAAAGTAAACCCGCACTATTAAATATGAGACCACATTTTTACAACGCGTAAGACCATTAAAAAAAACTACTAAACACGATACTGAAAAAGTAAACCCGCACTATTAAATATGAGACCACATTTTTGATTCACAACGACGGCGTTTTTGGACCCATTTGCACTATTCATCTTAAGCACTGTAGCACTGCTACAGTGCTGGGCCAAAAAGAGGCCCAAAAAATTTAGCTTAAAAAATTTGGCCCGGCCCGATTAGTTTTGTTTTTTTTTTAATTGTCGGCACAAAATAAGGAGGAAAAAATGTTATAAAAGTACCGACGCATTCAGATAAAAAAATACCCGCGGTAACATTTCCGAATTGACTTAAACAGTGTCATTTTACACCATGAGACCAAAAAAAAAATTTCGCAAAAAAAAATAAAATAAAATAAAATAAAATTTTAATGCGACGCAACAACGCGTAAGACCATTAAAAAAAACTACTAAACACGATACTGAAAAAGTAAACCCGCACTATTAAATATGAGACCGACAAAATAAACTCGCACAAAATTAAAGGAAAAAAAAAATTAATGACACGCAACAACGCACGAAAAATTAACGCCCCGCAGTAACGTGCAAGAAAAAATAAACTTACACTATTAAACATAAAAAAAACGCGCAAAAAAACAAATAAAAATAAAAAATTAATGTCCCGCAACAACGCGCGAAAAATTAACGCCCGCAGCAACGCGCGGGTAATCTTGCTTGTTCATATACATACTATACATTTTGCTGACTTTTTGAAGTAACTAGTTAAAAAAGGGAGCCATGGCAAAAGAGAATAGTTTTTAAAAGAAATTAAAAAAAAGCCCCTCAAGTTTATTTTATTTACGATATAAAGGCCTTTAGATTACGAACAAACGAACCCAATATTAATATGCTTCAGACGTGCGTACGTTATTATAAAAAATGTTGAAGTTTAATAGACATTTTTTTAAAGAAAAAAAACTTTCAAAACACACCCTTAATCTACACAATAATTTTTAAAAAATACCATAAAGTTTCTTTTAAAAATTAATAAAAGAATTTCTATTTACAATTTTATTGTTACGTTGACGTCTTAACGTTTGTCAGTAATCTCAGCACGAATTGAGTACATCCTTATTTACCAATGTTTGATTATTTAACTATCAATTATCTTCGAAAAACAAATAAAAATAGCCTCGCCCAAACACGCGAACACCGTTCTTTCTCGTTCAAATAATATTTGCATTTAAAAAAAATAAAATTCTTAAACAACATTGTACATTATGAATTAAAAACTCGTATTTTAAAGAAATACGCAAGTATACAAATTTCATTAGGAAGTGGCGGATGCAGAAATTTAACATAGGATATGACTAGCTATCTACAAATTCTTTTTTTCTGAATCTAAGATTTTTGGTTGGAGTAGTTTATACGGGTCGGTTCGGAAATATTTTTTTCCCTGGACCTTTATAGACACGTTCTCGAAACGTATTTTCTTTTAGATACGTTTAAATTAATGTGTATACATAACGTAACAACATGTATGTAAAGCTCTAAATACAAGTTACACCTAAGTTTCTAAATCACAAATGAAAATGTAACGTGTAAATTAGTCGGTAACATTTCAACAAGACACTTTAAAAACATGTAAAAACGAATACAACACATTTGATAAAGTGGATATCCTAATTTTTAAGTTATGGTAGAACTCAAAGTAGATATAATTTGATGAAAAAAAGAGAAATAAGCTATGTAAGTTATATTGGGCCTTAAAAAAATTAACTTTACATTACAATTTCTTCATTATGTTTTTCATTCATTCATTATCATTCGTCATGACATGAAAGCGTATCCATTTTTTTATGAACCAATAAATTTAAAAGATTCATATTGTCTTAAAAGTGGATTATTTTTTAATATATTTAAATATAGGTTATTTTTAATTTAGACTAGACGAGTATCCGTGCATAGCAACGAGATTTTATAGCGACAGATAGTTGTAGTGATAAAAAAATTAAGTAAACTGTCAAATATATCCATGTGGTTTACACTTTCTAACACCTTACATCCTTGTCAAAAACTATTGGAACATTACATCATTCGTTAGCCAACCGTTAGACATAATACATCTCTAAGGACGAACGTTTTATAATGGATTTGACATTTAAATATTGGAATCATGGGTTTTGGATCATTAAATGTGGTAACTTTATGTACGCATTTTATTTTAATTCCCTAAAAGAATTGGTTCTCAAACTAAGAGCATTCATTATTGGAGGTTTACAAATAGGTTTATAATAAGATGAAGAGATTCATACTTTTTTAACCATAGTGTAAAACTTTTTCAAATATACCGATCTACGTAACCTACTTACTTTTTTAATGCCGATCTAAGTAATATAACTTCAAATACTTACCAATCTACGTAATATTGACCGAAATGTGACTTATTTAACCGATTACCACTTAGAAAATTTACAGTAATGATCCCTGTCTTGTGCGCTGACTTCCATCGTTAGTCCCTTGACAATTTTTCACTTAGAAAAGTTATATTAATGGAGCCTTGACTTTTGCGTCGACTTCCAGCGTTAGTCCCTTGACTTTTACACCTAATATTTTGATAACTTTTTTCCCTCCAAAACCTCATTATTTTCCCGCCCGTTTTTATACACGTTTTATACACATATTTTATAAACGTTTTTTTTTTGTAAAGAAAATTTTATACACGTTTTTGTACACACATTAATGTACACGTTTTTATAAACACATTTTTATACACATATTTATACCCGGTTTTATACACACATTTTATACCCATCTTTATACACACATTTTAATACTCACATTTTTATACACATTTTTATACACGGGTTTATACATGTTATTATACACACATTGTTAGGTCGTTTAGATATTGAATCACACTTGATATGTTTCAAGAATATAGAGATAGTTAAGAGGGGAAGACAAGACTTTTACTAATTTTCAATTTTATAAAAAGAAGAAGAAATGAGGGAGGAGATTACAAATGTTTCAAGCTTTAACCCCTTCATCTAATGAACGGGTATTTATAGTGTGTTAAGCACACTTTCTCTTATTTGCTAATCTACCCTTCTAGTTTGGTTAAGTGTGATATTTTGACTAATCACACTTACCTTTATTACATATACTACTTCTAAACATAAAATAAAGTCTAAACATTATATAAAATAAATAAGCCACTAAAGTATCAATAATTGACACTTTCAATCTTAACACACGTTCTTATAGACACACATTTATATACACACGTTTTTATAGACACGCGTTTTTATACACATGTTTTTATAGACAAACATTTTTATACACAGGTTTGTATACACACCTTTTATTAGGGGTGTGCACGGTTCGGTTTGAGTCGATTTTTGGCGGTTTGGTTTTTTCGGTTTCGGTTTGGTTTTTCTGTTTTTTCGGTTTCAAACCGTTTATATTTGGGTGTGGCCAATTTATACTAACAAACTTACTTTACGTAGAAAATTGATTATTATTATTATTATTTGTCAATTTGAGCCTAATAATGTTTACCTCAAGTTTCTACAATTACACACATATAAATGAAACACATACAAGTGAAAATACGTATAGTATGATCATTGTCACATATGTAACGATATATTGTCATATAAACACACGTATATGACAAAAACACATCTAAGCATTTAGATATATATATATATATATATATATATTATATCTATATTATTGCTATATATATTATATATATTTTATATATAATAGATATATATATTAAAATTCGACTCACAAAATGAATATGAATTTAAAATTTTGATTTATTATTTATTTATTTATATCATATAATTATATATTATTATAAATTAAAATTGGTTTGGTTCGGTTCGGTTTGTACGGTTTGATTTTTGGACGAAAACCGAATCCGAATCGAAATTTTTCGGTTTTTGACAAAGTAAAAACCAAACCATCGGTTTCTAGATTCGGTCGGTTTTTTCGGTTCGGTTTTTTTGGTTTTCGGTTTGGTTTCGGTTTTTTTAGCTCACCCCCACCTTTTATACCCCGTTTTTATACACACATTTTTATTCGCAAATTTTAATACTCACATTTTTATACACGTTATTATATACACGTTTGTATACACACGTTTTTATACACATTTTTATACTCACATTTTTATGTACACGATTTTATGCATGGCTTTATACACGTTATTATATACATATTTTTATACACGGTTTTACACACGGTATTATATACAAGTTTTTATACACACGATTGTATACACATGATTTTATACACGTTTTTATACACATTTTTATACACACATTTTAATACTCACATTTTTATACACGTAAACGGTTTTATACATGTTATATACACGTCAGTATATACATGTTTTTATACACTTTTTTATACGCACAGTTTTATATACACGGTTTTATAGACGTTATTATATACACATTTTTGTATAGAAACTTATGTTTATAAAAACGTGTGTATACAAAGTGTGTATAAAAACGTGTATAAAAAGGTCAGTATTAAAATGTGTGTATAAAAACGGGTATACAAACGTGTGTATAAAACGTGTGTCTATAAAGACGTATGTATTTAAGCGTGTGTCTATAAAGACGTGTGTATACAAACGGGTGCCTATAAAAACGTGTATAAAATGTGTGTATAAAATGTTTGTACAAAAACGGGTATAAAATGTGTGTATAAAAACGTGTGTATATAAAAGTGTGTATAAAAATGGGTATAAAATTGTGTATAAAAACGGATAATAAAATAATGAGGTTTTGGAGAGAAAAAATAGTTATCAAAAATATTGGGTGGAAAAGCCAAGGGACTAACGATGGAAGTCAATGCAAAAGTCAAGGTTCCATTACTATAACTTTTCTAAGTGAAAAAATGTAAAGGGACTAACGGTGTAAATCAACGCAAACGACATAGACCATTATTGTAACTTTTCTAAGTGGTAACAAGTCAACAAGTCACATTTCAATCAATATCACGTAGATTAGTAAGTATTGAAAACGAAAGCCTAGTAATAAAAGTTAAATAAACCGTTCTAAGAGTGCTAGGAGCAGTGGAGCCGTTCGGCTCGTGCCGTTCGGCTCGTGCCGTTCTCAAAAAGTGCTGTCACGTCAGCAAAATGGAGAACGACACCAGAAACTGAACGACACCACATTTGCTATGGCATCCGTTGGCACCACATTTCTGGTGCCGTTCTCAATTTTTTTTAATTTACTTAATTTAAAAAAATACTCAATATAATTAAAAACAATACATTAAATTAAAAACATTACATTAAATTAAAAAAAACATTACATAAAATTAAACATTACATAAAATTAAAATTACAAACTAATGATTATTCCATAGATGCTCCACATGATCCTGTCGAAGATCGATGTGCGTTTTTCTATCTCGAAGCTCTTTTGATTTCCTAAGATGTAATTCACATCTTTCCACCCAAGTTCCTAAGATGTAATCCCGCATATATCGATCATAGTCACTTTGAAAATAAATATCATAATGATCGTATGCGTCGGAATTATTGGGATCCATAGGTGAAAGAAAATTGAAAATTAGTGAAGTAGAAAATATATTGGAAGTGTGTGAAATATGAAATTATAAGGAGGTATTTATAAGATTTTTAAGGGGTAAAAATGAGATTTTTTTGGGGTATATTTTTCAAAAAAAATACGCTCCCCCAACATCCCTATTTAAAAAAAATAGAACCGTGTGGGCTGTTATGAACGACGCGAGACTCAACGGCGCGAGCGTCAGAGTCGAGCGCCGTTCAAAAAGGCGCAGCCGTTCCCTACCCTCTAAGGAGTATTCTGATGTTATGAAAACAAATGCTGATATGATTGCATGAAAGAGTAAATAATGCTTTTAAAAGTTAAAATAATAAATATTTTTTGGAATTTTATAGATCTCTGAATAAAATAAGGGTATGTTTGGAAAATGGGTTGGGCTTGGAGCTGGAGCTGATGCTGAGGCTGGGGCTGGAGCTAGGGCTTATATTATAAGCCGA
>BQNB010006549.1:33583-97084 GCA_026074375.1 Tanacetum coccineum | reverse complement strand
AAGACACGATATAAAATCTAAACTGCACATTACTGTGATAATAAAGAAAACATTGCAGGACAATAAATGAACTATCATATAGGCTAACATGCAAATCAAATCAATCACACAAATAACCGGCAAATGACTACAAGACGTCTCATATCGCACCAAGGTCCCTGTGGTTACCCCCTTAGCCCCGACCATGGATACTCTCAATAACCATCCTGCCCACTAGGCCACAGTACCATCCACTAAACAGGCCATGGATACCCGCAGGTGACCCCCCTGACTTAGTTCACAATTCTCAATATCACATCACAAAACATGTAGCACACAACATACAATAGTCACGTATAGTCTATGCATCTTTGACAACACATTATCACAGTAATCAAAACATTTCCACCTTATATGCCGTCTCTAGTACTAGCTCCGGTCCAATCAAGCTAGTTTCTCTAATCTCTGCCCATAGAACAGGCGACCTACATTTCCTACCATACAAAGCTTCAAACGGAGCATATCGAATGCTTAATTGATAACTACCACCAAAATCGATAACGCATGCCCTCATTATATCCTCTAAAGTCTGATTCATACGTTCCCTTTGTCCATCCGCTTGAGGATGCTAAACAGTACTCAAATCCAATCGCGTCTCTAACACTTTTTGCAGCGTTTGCCAAAACCACGAGGTAAATCATCCATATCAATCGTCACCGGAATTACATTCCTTACTATTATCTCATCAATATAAATCCTTGCCAACTTCACATCTTGCAATCTTCTTTTATCGCTAGTAAATAAGCTAACTTGGTCAGTCTATCGACCATCACCCAATTCACATCATACTCACTACTTTGACCTTGGAAATTTAGTGATAAAATCCATGGTGATTCTATCTCATTTTCACTCAAGTATCTTAGGCTGTTGCAGTAAGCCAAAAGTCTTTGACATTGTAGCCTTCACTCCTTAAACAAATCCGATAATTGCTAACATAGGTAGCTATATCATTTTCTATACGTGGCTACCAATACATGTCTCCAAGGTTATAGTACATCTTATCTGCTCCCGGATGTACCAAGTACCTTGATGCATGGGCCTCAACCATTACACTTCCCACCTATTAGAACCCAAATTCGATCCTTAAAGTACAAACTCTCGTCTCCTTTTCTTTCTATCTGTTGATCTAAACCATGTAGCCTTTCTGCGAGTACGTTCTCTTGCTTGAACGCCTCACTTTGGGCTGCCAGTATCATTCCTCTTACTCGTCTTGATTTCACTCTCTTCTTTCTACTTAATGCATCGCCCCTACTTCGCTTTATCGGAGTAACACACAAAATCATTCTCAAAGTCATGAGAAGCCTCTTCTTTTCTACGCTCCATCATACTTATGTATTCCTCTTCAGTCTAGGGAAAGTAAGGGGTTTCGAACAATCTAATAAAAAAAATTCGCGATGAACGTCGGTAGTAACCCGCCAATCCTAAGAATAATCATCCAATTCCTCACTGCCTCACTCTTACTCGGGTCTACGTGAATACATTATGGTCGACCACATGACCAAGAAAATGCACTTCTTCCAACCAAAACTCATACTTAGAAAACTTAGCATACAGCTTCTCCTTCCTCAGTGACTCCAACACTAACTTCAAATGAACTTCATGTTCCTCCTTCGACTTTGAGTAGGCCAGAATGTCATCAATGAATACGATGACAAACGTACCTAAGTATGGTTTGCAAACCCGGTTCATTAAGTCCATGAAAACCGCTGGTGCATTGGTTAACCCAAAAGGCATAATCGTAGACTTAAAATGTTCGTATCTCGTTCAAAATGAGGTCTTTGGAATGGCATCCTCATGCCCTTGTAGCTGATGATAACTTGACCAAAAATCTATCTTTAAGAAAGGACACGCTCTTCGTAACTGATCAAACAAGTCCTCAATCCTAGGGAGTGGATAACGGTTTTTAATAGTTAATTTGTCCAACTCCCTAAAATCAATACACATGCTAAAAAGAACCATCCTTCTTCTTAACAAATAACACCGGTGCTCCCTACGGAAAATGACTAGGTCATATGAAACCCTTGTCTTCCAACTCTTGAAGTTGTTCAGACAATTCTTGCATTTCCGAGGGTGCTAGACGATATGGAGACTTCGCGACTGGCGTCACTCCATGAACCAAATCTATGCGGAACTCAACTTGTCGTTGCGGTGGTAGCCCCAACAAGCCTTCCGGAAACACATCAGTAAAATCTCGCACCACGGTTATGACACTTATCCTAGGTTCATCTATCTTAGCGTTCATTAGGGCTTTGGCGGCTCCCAAGGTACGTTCCCCATGAACTCGAAGTATCTCATCACCTTCCAACGGTATTCTAACCACCTTCTCATAACATACTATCACAAACTTCCTCTTGGACAACCAGTCCATTCCCACAATCACATCAAAGCTTCCACGACTCAACGGTATCAACGAACTCCAAGGGTTACGAACAATCGAATAGGATAACAAACGATTATCGAGTCAAAGGCTAGAGTGCATATAGGAGGTTCCACATATGCAATTAGACGTGGATCAAATGACATAAGAATCCTTTGAAAGAAAGGATACGTATATGCACCGAGTGAAAGCGTAAACGAAAGAAAATCAACAGGCGTACCACGACAAATGAACACATAAAAAAAATATCAATACGAAAGACGGAAATTCTTATACCAATTATCGACTTTACTCGAAAGACCAAATTAAATATTGTTTTTATAAAAATCAATTTAAATTAAGAAAGTCACTTTAAGTATAAAATCATTTTAAATAATAATGAAATTGTCTTAAATGTAATCTTTGAAAAATTCATTCTGGGTGTCATAAAAATCTAGAGATGGTTATCTAATGGTGTATCGTACCTTACCACTATGAATTACTTTAAACCTGTTTTTTATAATTAGACATCAATTATAGAATATGTTACTCAAACAAAGGACACCATAATACCAAAAGGGATCGTAAAACACCGTACAGACTCTAACACAATTCGATTGTTTGAAAACGAAAGAAAATACCAGGAACCATATACTCAAAATAAAATCAAACGAACTCGTACAAGAAAACTCATGCAAGACGTTACGTACCCAAAAGAAAACGTAAGGTCTTATCCAAATAACGATCGACAAAGCAAACCTAAAAGCATCGATACTAACACGTCGCCAACGGGTTACGAAAACCAAGGGATATACAATCAAGGGAGTAATGATACACACTAATATGTTAGGAACAATTAGTGCTTAAAAGAAACGTTTGATACTCATACGAGTAATCAATGCAATGAAAGAACTAACGAAACACGCCTATATCTGAAAGAGCAGATCCGAACAACCAATATACATCAAGACATAGAATGGGAAAAATCGGGTATCCTTACTAACGAAGTACAATGAAGGGATGCTAAGATTAGACTTAGGAAATCCGAACGAACAACCGAGCAAACAAGCAACCTCTATAATAGCAATACTAGGTATCCGTAATTACTAGATAGAAGGGCAAACTTACTATCTATACAACTCAACTCAACATATCCTCCAATTAGGGTAAGAGAAAAATTCTCTACCCATACCACCATCTTTATCATGAATACACATATCAAAAAGGAAAACATATTACACTACCACCTTACAACCAAACACAAATAAATGCAATCATGGTCACAAGTCTACGTGTGTGATGCCTTTATAATTATGTTGGCCACCATAATTATAAGTGCCTCCTTTCACACATGTACTTACTTCCAAGACTACCCATTTTAATCATAATTTACATATGAGCACATATACTACATTGCACATCTTAAACCACTCCAACTTAACACATAAAGGATGCTTCATCAATTAACTACTTACTTATATCAAAATAAAATCAAAACGACATAAAGGAACGAAAATCTCGCAACAACTCCCAAAATACGAAATATCCAAAAGAAATAATCAATAACAACATGACGAGGTAAAGGACGGGATAAACTTATGCTGGGCCTCGCTTGGGTTTGACTTTGCCTCTGCAAGAATCACCCGACTCCGCGGGTCCAGCCCTACTACGCGCATCCGAAAAATGATCAACTATCCTATCTCCTTCGGTTCCACAAGAGGCTCCTCTTATGGATCCTTATAACGCTTAAGTCCAGTTGAGAAAACGGTTCCCCAACGAGACTTCTTACGGGTGGGGGAAAAACATAGCTAAAATACTAAGAAAGTAATACATATCATACCAGATAAGGGTAGGCAAAATAACTCAATGACAACTTAGCAAAATACGAGATATATAAGCTATGCAAAAATAGAGGGGAAGCATAGCAGTTATAGCATCAAACACTTAAGCCCTAAATGCATCTACATGAAGGACCCCTAGGTTATAGTCTAGGCTCAACCACCTACTTCTCTATAACCTGGCTCTGATACCAATCTGTCATACCCCGCCTAGGCGGAAACACGAGGCGTAACATCATGGATATCATCACAACACAATGGTGTCAACAATAGAGAGAACTAAATGAAATAGATAAACAAATGAGACACAATGTGCCATGACAATATCTAACATAAGATAAAGGAGTCTTGCATTACGATAGCAAAGTCATACCACAAGGAAACATATTCTAAAAGTCTAAACATCCAATGAACAATCAAATAGCAAACAATTCAAAGGACATAAATAAAATCTGTAGGAGAATGACTCCACATGCAAGCCTACACTCTCACTAGCCACTCTTCTTAACATTAACATCCTCAACATGATTACCTAAAAATGATGCTTAAAAATCAACATAAAGTTGGTGAGAGTCATAGGTTTTAAGACACGAAAATCAAATCCAATTGTAAATTACTGTGATAATAAAAAAAACATTACAGGACAATAAATAAACTGTCATACAGGCTAACATGCAAATCCAATCAATCACATAAATAACCGGCAAACGACTACAAGACGTCTCATATCGCACCAAGGTCCCTGTGGTTACCCCCTTAGCCCAGGCCATAAATACTCTCAAAGTAACCTTCCTGCTCGCTAGGCCACAGTACCATCCGCTAAACAGGCCATGGATACCCGCAGGTGATCCCCCCTGACGTAGTTCATAATTCTCAATATCACGTCACAAAACATGTAGCTCACAACATGTTGGGAAATAGATTGTAAAAGACTTAATACTGGTAGTATAACAGTTAAGTCTGGTAGTATAAGTTAGTTATGGCAGTACTAAGTTAATACTGGCAGTACTAGGTTAAGTCTGGCAGTACTAAAGTTAGTACTGGTAGAATAGCAGTACTATAGTTAGTACTGGTCGTATTTAGTTAAGTCTGTTTATATAACAGAATAGTAATAGTTATCTTAGAGATATCTTAGGAGATATCTTAGGAAAGGATATGCATTATCCTTTCACACGTTTTGTAAAGCCTGCTAGGGTTTTCCTTGGTGTATAAAAGGAACCCTACGGCATAGAGTTTTATATAACAAATAGAAGCATTGAAGCTTGATAGAAATCAATAGCAAAGTTAGTATTATATTCTTCTTAATACTTGTGTTAAGATTCTGCATTAACACTTGATATTCATAGTCAGTGTCTCTCACATAGTTGATTTGGATTTATTCAAGTTAACTATTGTCTTACAAAGGCTATATAGATCCAAAAACAAGGACCTACAAACCTGAAGATCAGGAATTGGAAGCACATTATCTGTACAAGGAAAAGATTCAAGAGGTTATTCCAGATGTTGCTGATAATTCTGGACCCATCTTTGATAATGAGCCATTGCAAAAGGTACAACATGATGATAATGACTATAATGTATTTGCAAATGAAAGAATCCATCATGAGCAACATGAATCTGTTAATGACACATATTTAGTGGAACATAGTGACTCTAATGTTATTATTGATTCATTGGATGTAAGTCTTAATGGAGAAGAGGTTAACCAGGATGATGATCTTGCTAGACAACGTGATTTGCTTGCTTTTTTAATTGATAAACTAAAATGTGAAATTAATGACAGCAAAAATCATAATAAACTTTTGGAATCATCAAACAAGACTTTAGTTGATAAATTGAAAGGTGAAATTCAGGATTTCAAAAACAAAAACAAAAGTTTAGAATCATCAAATAACGATTTCAAAGAAGCAAACAATGAACTAGCAAAGACTAATCAGTTGATGTTCCAAGACATCAAAAAGTTCCAAGATGAACTTGATAGGTATCATGATGTGAATTATGCGTCAAAGGTTGAAATTGAATGTGCAAAAGCTAAAGGGTAACTAGTCTCACACAAAATGTCTACTAAAAAGTCATTTAATGAATATACTCGAAAGATAAATGATCTAAATCAAACAATTTCATAAATGAAAAAAGAGCTTATTGCACATTAAGAGTCAATCTCTATAATGTCATAAGAAAAAGAGGCTCAAAAGAAGTTTTACAAAACTCGTGAAGACAAGGAACTTGAAAAAGTCATTGCTTTGAAAAATAAAATCAAAGTTTTGGATGATATTGTATACAAAACCGGTCAATTAGTTCAAACAATGAATATGCTTAATCGTAATTGTAAAATGAGTTTTGTTAAACCTGAGTTCCTTAAGAAAGCTCAAAGAGCGAATCCTCGTCTGTATGATATAGGTTGCTATAATGATAATCTTGCTTTAATGTTAGC
The DNA here is from genome assembly GCA_026074375.1 of Tanacetum coccineum. Lineage (NCBI taxonomy): Eukaryota > Viridiplantae > Streptophyta > Magnoliopsida > Asterales > Asteraceae > Tanacetum > Tanacetum coccineum. The sequence continues at coordinate 90,417 of BQNB010006549.1, read as the reverse complement.
TCCTGACTCTGACGAAACAATTCGTCTTGCCCAAGAAAGTCAATCAAAATTAAGTAATTTAATCAAACCTTTTGATTATAAAACTTAAATAATCTTATGACTTGTTTGTTCCACAACGTGAAAAGTCGTCTGAACAAAGATATTTTTCAGAAAGATCAAGAATGAGTCATACATCTGGAAAGATTGTATACTCAAAAGAGAATTTTTATAAACAAAAAACTTTGTTAGAAAAATGGTTGGAAGAATCCACTCCGTGGGCTCAAAAATGTAAAAGCTCTCAAATCTTTCAAACACTTAAACAAGATATTAACACGATTTTTAATGGTGTGGAATGCTGCAAAGAAGTCATGCACAAAAAGACTTGGCATGGTTACATTGATCCAGTTATCAGTAGTACCATCAAAACCAATTTTGATCCTTCAGTTCATAAACTTATGACTAACACAGGAAGATTTTTTCAATCTTTAAAAGAGGAAATGGTTGTAGATTTGAAATACTTCAATTCTCTTTAAAACATGTTAGGAATACGAAAGTATCGGTCACTTCTATAAATATCGTAAGATAGGCTCGTAGTATAGTTTTTGGAACCTTAATAAGGTAAAATGGGCCAAAGCCTACAAAAGCCCACATGGCCTCATATAGCCGACCATAGGGGAAGTATTTATACCCCTCTCCACACCTTGGAGAGGGTTGTTGTTCACTTGTTCATTTCTTAATCTAATTTTTCTCTCTTTTCTTTCTTTCTCTAAGTGTTCAATCCTTCCACTCTCTCTCTAGATTTCTTGTTATTTGATTATGAGATAAGATACATTATATATTCTACAATTGGTATCAGAGCCATGGGGTGATTTAGCAAGGTCTTGTGTACGTTTTATTTACTTGTTCTTTGTGTGCATTTGGTTCGAACAATAGACAAAAGATTTCATCTTTTGTGTGTTCTAAAACCATAAAGATTAGTACTTTCTTCTTTGTTTATCTTAGTATAGGGTAGTTGTACAAAAAAAACTTTAGAAAAACTCAAAAATCTTCATCTTTTTGTTGTTTTTGGTTCGAAAAAGGGTTTTGGGTACAAGAATCTTGATTTCAATTTTTTTGTGTTAAAATCCATAAAGTTTGTGTTTTGAAGGCTCTCCTAGTCTTAGAATAGTAATAAGTACAAGTAAAATCAAGTAAAAACGTCAACAATTGTGTATTTAAGTGATTTGAAGTTTTTGAAGACGGCTTTTTATACACACTGTTTGAATTCAGTGATTTATACGTATTGAATTCGGCGATTTATACGTTGGTGAATTCGGCGATTTATACGTGTTTGTATCCGGCAATTTATACTTGTTTGTATTCGGCGATTTATACGTGTTTGGATCCGGCGATTTATACGTGTGTATATCCGGCGATTTATATGTGAGGTAATACGGCGATTTATACGTGGTCAAATCCAGCGATTTATACGTGGTCAAATCCAGCGATTTATATGTGGGTTAAATCCAACGATTTATACGTGGTCAAATCCAACGATTTATACGTATCTTCTGAGCCAGCGATTTATAAGTATTTTATCCGGCGATTTATACCTGTCTTCATCCGGCGATTTACACAAGTTCCTTATGGTGATTTATACATTACACTTGGGTGATTTATACACTTACCTTTGGAGATTTATACCATATTGCCTTGGAGATTTATACGGTTTTTCTTTGATTTGTAAAATCCCGTGAAGTATTCAATTATTTTCTCGGTCTTATCAAGAATTGTAAAATCCCGTGTAATCTTAAGACTAATTCACTTAAAGCAATAAAAAATTTAACACAACAACCTCTAATCACTGAACGATTAAAAAGTTATCTTTTCTCATTCAATCAATCAATTCAAAATGACAACTTTAGCACAATTTATGATCATTGCCGGTGCAGACAACCGTCCTCCCATGCTGGAAAAATATTTGTATGACTCTTGGAAAAATCGTATGAAACATTACATGGAGAATAGGGAAAATGAGAGAATGATACTTAACTCAGTTCAGAATGGTCCACTTATATGGCCAACTGTTACTGAAGCGGATGGTACCACTCGAACAAGGAAGTATGAAGAACTTTCTGCTACTGAAAAGATTCAAGCTGATTGCGATTGCCAAGCTACCAATATCGTTATTTAAGGTCTTCTACCGGATGTCTATGCTATTCTCAATCATCATAAAGTTGCAAAAGAGATTTGGGACAGAGTTAATCTTCTGATGCAAGGAACGGAATTGTCAATACAAGAAAAGGAATGCAAATTGTATGACGAGTTTGATAAGTTTACTTTTGTGAAGGGTGAAATACTGTATCAGTACTACTAGAGATTTTCTCAACTCATCAACAACATGAATGTTATCAATATGTCAATGAGAGCAGTTCAAGTGAATACAAAGTTTTTGAATAGTCTTCCACTAGAATGGAGTAAGTTTGTGACGGGTGTGAAGTTGGAAAGAGATTTGCATACAACAAACTATGATCAATTGTATTCATGCCTTGAACAACATGAGGTACATGCAAATGAAACTCGCTTGATGAGTGAACGTTACCAAGATCCACTTGCATTTATTTCTAACTATAATAAACCACCGCCTCAACTTACCAACTGTCACTCTCAATACAATCCTACACATGTTCCTCAACAAACAAACAACATGATTTCATAAGCTCACTCTCCTCAATCTTTCTCACCAATGTATCCACCTACTCATCCATCTCAACTACAAATCAATCCTTCATCTGTTCCACCATCACATCCATATCAGTCTCAAGTGAATCATTAAACCTCATATGTTTCATAGATTGCTTATCACTCACCTCAAGCTTCAACATAACCAATGATTGAGTTCCCTCATATGGACTCAAGTCTTGCTGTCCTTGTGTTTAATCCAGGAGATGATCCAATTGCATGTCTTAATAAGGCAATGGCTTTTCTTACTGTTATAGTTTCTTTAAGGTTCCCTTCAACCAACAATCAACTTAGAACTTCCTCTAATCAGCTACTGCGTGCTATACACTTAACCGATCTTTCATTCATACACTACACGGGAAAACCTACTATGAACTGCTTAAAGGCAAGAAACCTGAAGTAAATTACTTTAGAGTATTTGGATCATTGTGTTATCCTACAAATGACTATGATGATCTTGGAAAGCTAAAAGCTAAAGCAGACATAGGTATTTTCGTTGGTTATGCACCTACCAAGAAGGCGTACCGAATCTACAATCAGAGAACTCGTAAAATCCAAGAGACTGTTCAAATGCTATTGATGCTGATAAAGACATTACCCTGGTTAGTGTTCATGATATGAATGTTTCTGCTGATGAGGAAGTTGGTGAAGAGGATGTAGTTGAAGTTATTACCACTGCTAAGCTAATTATTGATGCTGCTCAGGTTAGTGCTGCTGGTGATAAAGTTTGTAATGTTGGTGTTGCAACAACTGTAGTGCTACAACAACTACTGTTGATGATCTCACTTTAGCTCAAGCACTTTAAGAAATGAAAAGTACAAAACCCAAGCTGAAAAGGGTTGTTATACAAGAGCCAAGTGAATCTACAACAACAATATCGTCACAACAATTGCAGGGCAAGAATCAATCACATGACAAAGTAAAAGGGATATTGGTAGAAGAACCTGTAAAGCCTACAAAGAAGAAAGATTAAATCAGGCTTGATGAAGAAACTGCCTTAAGATTACAAGCTGAGTTTGATGAGGAAGAAAGAGTGCTAAAAAAGAACAAGAAGCCAACATTGCCTTGCTTGAAACATGGGATGACATTCAAGAAAAAGTTGATGCTGATTATCAGTTGGCTGAAAGACTGCAAGCTGAAGAACAAGAGCAGTTTACAATTGAATAAAAAGCCACATTGTTTAAAGAACTCCTAGAGCAAAGAAGAAAACACTTTGCAACTAAAAGAGCAGAGGAGAAGAGGAACAAACAACCAATAAAATCTCAACAAAGAAAGATAATGTGTAATTACCTAAATAACATGGAAGGATACAAGCTTAAAGATTTGAATTCAAAAGGATTTGATTCTATTCAAGAGATGTTTGACAGAGCTTTCAAGAGGGTAAACACATTTGAAGACTTTTAACAGAGTTGGTGGAGGGTAAAGAAAAGAGAGCATGAGCAGAGCTGGTATAAGAGAGTGCAAAGAAACAAAAAGTGGATGATGACAAAGAAACAGCTGAGATTAAAAAGTTAATGGAAGTCATTCCAGAAGAAGAAGAAGTAACAATTGATGTTATACCTGTGGCTGTTAAGTCTCTAAGTATTGTTGACTAGAAGATTCATAAAGAAGGAAGAAAAAACTATTATCAAATAATAAGAGCTGATGGAAAGTCTCAAATGTACATGATCTTTGGTCACATGCTTAAAAGTTTTGACAGAGAAGACTTGGAAAATTTGTACAAGATGGTAAAAGCTAAATATGAGTCAACAAGACCAGTGGAAGACTTGGATGTGGTATTATGGAATGATTTGAAGACAATGTTTGAACCACATGTAGAAGATGCAGTATGGAAGAATCAACAAGACTACAAAGTGTTGAGTTGGAAGCTGTATGATTCTTGTAGAGTACATTTCTTGAGGATGCAACATGTGCATATTTACATGTTGGTAGAGAAGAAGTATCCTCTTACACCATCTACACTTACAATGATGTTGGAAAAGAAGCTTGAAATTGACTATGAAAGTAAAATGGCTTATTAGCTTTGTAAATTCATCATAAAATAGCTTAAGAAGTAAAGAAGTAAAGAAATAGTAGAGAGAGAAAGTAGGTAGAGAGAATGAGAAAGAGATGAATAATAGAGAGAGAAAGAGTGAGAGGAGATGAGAAGATAGAATTAGAAGCATCACATCATAAATGAGACGGGGAGAGGTATTTATACCCATTTACAATGAGAGCTACTAGCTCTTGGCTTTTAGCCTTTGGCTATTTAGCCGAGTCTCGTGACTACAATTTAGTCATGAGCCTTTCACCTAACCTATTACACATTATAATCTCACTATTTATTACAAGAGTTAATCTCAATAAGATCGTCACTTTTCTATTTCTAACAATATTGCACGGAGTTCATTGAGCTTTTCGGTGATCCTAGCGTGGAGTCTGTTTGGTGGGAAGGGTACAATTGGATTCGCGTTCTTCATAATGAAGAATGGAATAATTAAATGGAAATTACAAAAAATAACATACAAGAGAAGATAGACTAAAAGAAAGCTAATTGATAGGAAATTAAAATCTCACTTGATAGGAATCAAGCGAGTAGACCTAAGCTAAATTAAACTCGAAACCTAACTATTCCCCATGCAGCGGCACCAAAAACTTGGTTCGGGTCTTTGTTGACTCACAAAGAGTTTTACAACTCCCTAGGCAGAGTACCTAACCGTTTTAGTGTAGTATAGGCAAGACTCGGGGGTTGTTATCGTTCTCTAGGGGAATAGGTTGGGAAGGCTCGAACTAAACATAACTAAGGTCTAAGGGATTGAAAGAAGATTGTTGGGATCAAAAGTCTTCTTGATGCTGTTTGGAGTTACTGCTGCTCTTATTGATGTTAATGCTGCTCAATCAAAGTTAGTACTAAGTTCGAAGATATAAAACAATTTAAGTAAGTTTGTAGAGATACATGTTACTCGATTTGCATGTATCACAAACTCACTCTCATATTCGGCCACCATACCTATTTTCAATAGCTTAGATAGTGCGTATTCCGCATTCTGATCGCTGCCACCTGATGCCATGAACAGTAGCTCGAAGGGGGAAAAAATTCTTGATGAACAGTGTTGATGAATAGTGCTCAACGATGAACAATACCCTGTGATGAACAGAAACTTTTTTTCCTTTTTTTAGAACCCTAATCGAAAACCTCTCAACGAAAGCTCTCAATGAAAGCACCAATTTCAGAAAATGTAATAACTCCTTTATTCTTCTTTTTTTACCTTGCTCATCCTCGTCTTCCTCAAGATCTGATTTGATATTTTCAAGTACTACCTCTTCTACTGTCAAATCAGCCCCTTTATGATGTGGCAATAAACAACCAAAATCATTAATGTTGGTATCATCATCTGCCTCAGGCAATTGTTGATCTTCAACATTCTTGACTTCTTCATCTTAAATGTTTTCAATCTCTTGATCATCTGCCTTTTTCACTTCTTTATTATCCTTCACCTCAGGTTCTTCTTGATTACCAACATTAGCATCAACTGCTTGATTATTTTCGTCCTCAAAACGAGCCTCGGTGATACGGGCTCTAAAGAAGGCTTCTCCCAAAGTTAAATGATAAGAACTTAAAAATTCCAAAAGTTGTAGGTCCGTGAAGCGTGCTTCCGCTGCTAGGGCTGATGAAAAAGCTTCATCTAAAGTTTTAGGGTTTGACCTAAAGAGTAAACGTTGTAAAGCCAGTTTAGAGCACCCATTTGGTAAGCGAGAGGTCTTGAGTTCGACTCTCAATGAAAGCACCAATTGATACGACCCAGTTTGGGTTGTATCGGGATAGGGCACCACTTTTAGCGTGTGCTTGCTCCGTAAGAATATAGAGAAGAAGAAGAGATAGATTTGCACCACTATAGGGTCTTTATTGTGCCCAAGTCCGTAAGAAAGAAGAGAGAAGCTTAGAGATTTATTTGACAAACTTTGATTTTGATTAATGAATGATTCAGTATATATACCAAATAAAAGACATGCTTGGATCATACGCCAACTACAAGATAAACATTGACTTGACACTTTCCTAACACAAATTTATTTGACTTTCCCTATACTGACACAATGAATATCCTAAATAAACATAAACATAATGATAGATATACTAGCCCATGACATAAAGCCCGAGATGTATCACCCCTGGTATAATACTAGTTCCTTCACTTAAGTCTCCAGTTCCTGGTTGTCTTATGTTGGGTTTCTTACTTTCTTTGAGAACTTGCATTGTGTCAGCGGCAAGTTGTTCTTCAGGAGTTAAAGATGGAATACCCTTGAGCTTAAGCTTTGAAGCGGCTAGTTTTGACTTTGGATCACTTGGAGTGTCTTGAATGACTACACTTCTGGTACTTTTACTGCCAGTCTTTTTCTTAGTAGCTTTAGGTACAGATTCAGTCACAATCCTTGCATGAGTAGCATGGATTTGCCTTGTTGCTTCCTCTTCTTCAGCTTCAGTTATGCTCATAGATTTACCTAACTCTAAAGCAACGTCTGGATCAGGAATAAAGTTATAGCTCAGCAGAAATTATGACTTTCTTCTTTACTACTCTTCTACTAGCCGTCCTTTTCTTAGCAGGTTCAGGCTCAGACTCTTCAGATACATCAACAATTTCCTGAGAGACATCAATAGTCTTTGTTAGAAACAAGTGTGTATTACACCCAGGGTAACTTGAGTTATTTAGTATTTTCTAGCTCCTAGTAATAATTAATTAATGTATATAAGCCAACTAAGAAAAAATCCCAAAAACCCACATTCCCTTCCCTCTTTGTTTAAACCTAATTAGAGGCTATATATACCCCCTACCCTCTCTTGTACACGAAGTCCCACACAATACATAAGCATTAGGACAATATGTTTTCTCTTACACTTTAGGGATTTATCTCTGTAATCTCTTACCTGTACGTTTTTTTTTTTCAATTAAAACTTTTCCTTTCCATGTCTACTTTCTCTTGATCTTATCTTTATAATATATCCATCATTGTGAAAATTATTGAAACCTATCAATTGGTATCAAGAGCCTAAATGGTAAGTGTTTTGATCTTGTGTGTTTAAAAAAATTACTATTCATGATATTGTTCACCGGGTACTATTCATCGCAAAAAAAATGCAGCTGTTTTTTTTTTTAAATGGGACCTTACTCCACGTTCCAACATCTTAAGACACTAGGGAGAAGGTGAACAACAAACTCAGGTAATCAGAAAAAAGAGAGATGATGAGTTCACAGAGGCTGAGAACATCAAAGAGCTTGCTGATATTCAAGCTATAAACATCCTCAGTCAAGGGCTCCCAAGACACATATTTAACACGCTGAATCAAACTGAGACGGCACAAGAAATATGGGAGAATATAGAGCTACTTATGCAAGGATCCGGTCTCACTGAACAACAACAGAAGGAGATCTTGTTTGATCAATATGAAAGGTTCCGAGCTAATGGAAAAGAATCGATTCACGACTACTTTGTTCGATTCCACAAGTTGATCAATGACATGAAGATCACTAAAATACAAATCCTAGCTCATCAGAGGAATACCAAGTTTCTCAACAACCTACCTTCGTATTGGATCAAGTATGTTACTATGTTGATGATACGTCAGAACATATTCAAATTGTGAGCTATGTAATCGTATTACACTCACATTGATAGAGTATGAAACAACTGCCATGAAGACTCTTAGGCAAGATGAACCCAATCTTCAGGGAACATTGATCCAATCTTGCTTATATAGCTCTGGCACAAAGACAAGTTAACATTCCTCCCTCACAACAGTACTTCACCTTCTGTCCCTCCACAATCTCCTCATTCAACCAATGATGCTATGCTAGCAGCGATGAACCAGATTGTAAACTTACTTAGTGGGTTTCAGAAACAGTTTCCTCCTACCAACTAGCTCAGAACCTCTACTAATCCAATGACCCAAGCTACGATTCAAGCCGGCCAGATTACAACCGAGTGTTCAACGAAGAGCTCTAGGCAACAAAGGTAAATAGATTACCACTGGATCTCAAGGAAAGTTGGTGACATGTTATAACTGCCGTGGTCAAGGACATATAGCAAAGGAATGCAAGGAGAAGAAACGGGAAAAGGACTCACAATGGTTCAAAGATAAGGCAATGCTTATGGAAGCTAAAGAGAAAGGCGCTATTCTGGATGCAGAGGTTGAAGCTTTTTTTGGTAGATGTGGAGTGTACAGCATCTTATGTTGAACCATTGGCCATCACTACCACTACGGCATTTGAAGTAAGCCATGAGGATGCTTATGATTCTGATGTAGACGAAGCACCTCATGCGGCTGCAGCATTCATGGCCATCTGAATGGTACATCACTAGGAGTGGCACAGAACTGACACTTGATTTTCACTCAGTAGGTACACACTCATCATAATCACTTCTTTGAAAATATTGAATCATAAGTTAAACAACTACAAGCGATGCACCAGGAAGAACAACTAGACTCCGATGTTGATTCGGATATCGATGATTATGATAACATCATTCCATATCATCAATATCAATCAAACACCGAAGTCAAAAATGTTCCAACTGAGGTATCTCCTGTGCTATCTGATCAAATTTCTATGATTACCATTCTTGACTGGATATGAGGTTAAAAACTAGAGGTGCTACTGAATACTATAAGAACAAAGCCTTACAAATGATTCTTTAAAAGCTGAGCTTGAGAGATTCAAAACCCAAGTTTAAACATCTAGAACAAAGTAAGGTAAAAAAGGGATTTAGATAACAACTAGTTACTAAACGTAACAACAAAATACTGACCGTGACGGAGCAAAATTGTGTCTTTAAAACAACAACTTTCACAACAGGTTGAGTCTAACAAGTCTTTAAAAACTGAAAGTGAAAAGTTAAAAACTGATAATAAGGCTCGTGAGGATAGTTATCAAGAGGAATTAGTTTGGTTAAGACATGCTAACAAGGTTGTAACAGAACTTTTGCAATCATATGGTCAACCTATTCAAACTATTCCTATGCTATTAATATGGACCAAATTTTGCTTCCAAGGACTTGCACCCAAAACTTCTCTAGGTCGTAGTACCCAAGTATCTTAAAACGCTCAGCTAAGTCAGCCTGCCTGTATCATGGTATACATAGTTGTAAATCCTTTGCATAACCCCCATAAGGTCCATGATAATGAAGCATTTAGTTCATGCTAAAGGTCAGTAGAAGTAGACAAAGTGTTAGAAAGGATGAAAGACCAGAGTGTCCAATAATATCTTCGCCCATAAACTATGCTAAGTTAAACAACTTGTATGATACATTTGTACCTCAAAAGGAGTTGACTAGAGAACATGCTTATTGGTTACCAGCTAATGAAGTTGCTAGTAACCAGTCAAAACCTGCTCAATTGTTTGTTATACTCGTCCAGCTAAGAGTCAAGTTAATTCTCATTTAAAAAAATTAAAAGTCATGTTTCAAGTTTGATGAGGTTATAAATCAGAACAAAACCAATGTTTAAAGATGGGGATGGCGTTTTAAACAAACCAAAAGATGTTTTGTAGGAGCCAAATAATTCCTTTTTATGACAACTCAAAACTTCTGTTTTAACGGTATAGAAAATAATCTTTTCAAAGAAGTGGTCGAATACATGAAAAATTTTGACGAACTGGACAAAGAGTGTGATCAATGTGTGATTGATAAAAAGTGTTTGGAAATAGGGAATAAAAATCTCTTGATCCAAAATGAGTGTTTACTTGATGAATATATTATTTCCAAAACTATTTGTTTTTTTGTTTTTTCTTTTTTTTCAGTTGTTCCCCCCCCTTTTCTTCTGTTGTGCTCCACTCCTGATAATGTTGATGCCTATAATGTTGAACCTTTTCCAATTGCGATAAGGAACAAACCAGATCTAGAACGTGAAGTGTGTTTTCAAAAGGTAAATCAATTTACTTGTTGACAAAGAACGCAGACGTTCCCAATTGAAACGGAGGATATCTGAATCATAGAAAACCTTAAGCTTTCAAAAATACAAAGAATGTTTTGAAAATCCACAGGTTTGTAACAATTTAAACTCACCTGAACTTAACATATTTTTTGAAATCAACAAGTTGAAAGAACAGCTTCAAGGGAAAGATAACACAATTGGGATGTTAAAGGCTCAGATCAATAACATGAAAGATGTTAGTACAGGCCCCTCTTTGAGTACTCTAGAAATTGAAAACACTAAGTTAAAGGAAGAACTCAATGCTGTTAGGATTAAGAATGATAGTCTTAGAGATGAAAATGTGTCAATTAAAGAACGTTTTCAAGAATTGTATAAGTCTAAGGCAGGAAGTAATAGTAGTCTGAGTAGTGGAGCAACTATCCTTGTGAAACCCAAAGCAGTTGCTTCTGGCCTATATGATATGACATCCAAGTACGTTCCACCTCAGAAAAGAATCAATAGGGAAACTAATTCTTCTTTACCTAGGAAAGAAACAGTAACTGTAGTAGATTTGTCTAACGTGCCTGTAAATTTGCCTACAGGATAAAATTTTGTCCCAGACGCTAGCAATCCAAGTCTAAGAGAGATAAGAAGATCCATAAGAATTTGCCAGCTAGAAGTAAGAAAGTAAAGAGTGTTGCAAAGCCCCTTAGGAATTTAAATAAAAATCGTGTTGATTCTTGTCTGAACGATATAAAGTGTAGTTTATTTTCAAAGTCTGTTTCTGTTTGCTAAAACATGTAATGAATGTTTGGTTTTTCGGTAATCTGATGAATGTGTTGTTAAATTTATGTATGCAAACAAAACCTAAAGGTCAAAAAATAATGCAAATGTAAAGCAAGTTTGGAAAGATCTGGAAAAAAAGGATTTGCTATGTGTTGGTCTCGGTGAAGCCCACTGGAAAAGAAATTCATTTAGGTGACACCTCTGCCCTTTTAACAAGGATCAATTAACCAGAATAATAGGGTCTATGCAGTTTTGGAAGACGTTTTAGAACTAGTGAACCCACTAATAAATGTACTGTGGACGCCTAGGTTCTCTGAGGAAAACTCTCACTAAGTTACAACGTAAAGATAGAAAACACAAAGGACACTTCCATGGCAGTCCCTCTAATATAGAAACAATGCCAGCTTAATATCCTGTGATTGTTTATCCTTTGCCTGTCTAATTTGGTAAAGAATGGCTTGCAATTAAATGTTAGATTACAAACACCGGTCAAATAAAAGAAGGTGTACGCTAATTAGTGCATTCTATTCTTATCAAAAGAAGAGGAAAATTTATTTGTGTTCATAATCTACCCACTGGACCTAACTAAATGGGTATCCGCGATGTTTCAAATTATACAACGTCCTTGTTTTTCAAGTGCAGGTCTTACAGATCGTCCTTTGGTATTTGGATTCAGGCTTGACTCTAAGGCATTTCATATGACCCGGTGTGATAGTTTAAATTCATAACTACGTGGAAAAATTTATTGGTACTATTCGATTTGGAAATGATCAGTTTGTAGCTATTGTTGGTTATGGTGACTACAAGATCGGAGATACAATAATCATCAGTCTACTTGTGAAGGACTCAGTCATAACTTATTTTCAGTAGGACAATTTTATGACGGAGATCTAGAAGTTGCATTCAGGAAAAACACTTGTTTCATTCGTAACAAAGACAAGGTTGATCTACTTAAAGGCTCCCGCACCACAAATTTGTATTCTATCTCACTGAAAGATATGTTGGAAGCATCTCCAGTTTGTTTACTCTCAAAAGCCTCATCAACGAAGTCATGGTTATGGCATCGTCGTTTGAATCATCTGAATTTTGGGACTCTAAACGAATTAGCTCGAAAAGACCTTGTGCGAGGCTTACCTAAGTTGAAGTACGAAAAGGAACACTTATGTCCTTCATGTCAACTTGGCAAGAGTAAGAAGTCATCTCATCCACTTAAAACAGTCAATACCAATACTGAAATTCTCAACACCCTTCACATGGATTTATGCGGACCAATGAGAGTTGAAAGCATAAACGGGAAGAAGTATATTCTGGTAGTTGTTGATGACTACACCAGATTCGGTTGGGTCAGATTCTTAAGAACAAAGGATGAAACTCCTGAAGTGATTAAGAAATTCATCATTTTAACGCAACGTGCCCTTAATGCAACTGTTCGATATCTGAGAACAGACAATGGAACAGCGTTAGTTCACAAACACTCATTGAATTCTGCGAGAGTGTTGGAATTACTCAATTTACAAGTGTACCCTCGGGACTCAAAACAGAACGTACGTTGTCGAAAGGAACAGACCGAAAACTCTTATGGAAGCTGCTCATATAATGCTTATCTTTGCAAAAGCTCCAATGTTCTTTGTGCAGAAGCTGTTAGCAACTGCGTGCTCTAACTTAACCGATCTCTCGTTCATACACTACACGGGAAAACCTACTATGAACTGCTTAAAGGCAAGAAACCTGAAGTAAATTACTTTAGAGTATTTGGATCATTGTGTTATCCTACAAATGACTATGATGATCTTGGAAAGTTGAAAGCTAAAGCAGACATAGGTATTTTCGTTGGTTATGCACCTACCAAGAAGGCGTACCGAATCTACAACAAGAGAACTCATAAAATCCAAGAGACTGTTCATGTCACGTTTGATGAACTCACGAAAGGATTGACTTCTATACAATCCAGTACAAGACTCAGACTAAACTCAATGGCTCCTGAACACATCTCAATGCAGGATCGATGTTACAGTTACTAGTCAGGGAACGAATAGGTTCGGGCTTGTACCCAATCCAAACAAATCCTTGTGTTACTCTACAGAGGAAATAGTTATCCGAACTGTTCCAACCTTTGTATGATGAAGATGAAGAATTTCCCCTAAAAGTTCAACCACAGTGTTGGTCCTAAGTCTTGGATCTGATTAGCCTTTTGTAAGCCAATAGCTAACTTGAATAAATCCAAATCAACTATATGAGAGACAATGACTATGAATACTATGTGCTAATGCGGAATCTTAACACAAGTACTAAGAAGAACACAATATAAAACTTTGCTATTTGCTATTAATTTCTATTAGAATTCTATTTCAATCTCCTGCTAAACATTGTGCCGTAGGGTTCCTTTTATACACCAAGGAAACCCTAATGGGCTTTACAAACGTGTGAAAGGATAATGCATATCCTTTCCTAAGATATCTCTAAGATAACTATTATCACTATTCTGTTACATAAACAGACTTAACTAGACAAGATCAGTACTAACTATAGTACTGCCAGACTTAACTTAGTACTGGCAGACTGAAACGATGTCTACCAGACTTAACTTAGTACTGCCAGACTTAACTTAGTACTGCCAGAACTAACTAATACTACCAGACTTAACTGTTATACTACCAGTATTAAGTCTTTTACAATCTATTTCCCAACAATCCTCCCCTAACTTGATCTTCACTTGTGAACTTCAAGTTTCTTCAAGTGTCTTCCATTTGAGCTTCCTGAGGATGTTGTAAATAAAACTCTTCAAATTATTCTTGAGCTGCAATTCTTCAAATTATCTCTTTTTGATCTTTGCTGCCACAACTCTTCAAAAACTTTTCAGCAACCCTTCATATCAGCAATCAAATCATATAGTTTCAGACTATTCTCATCACTTCCAGGTGTGTTAACTCCTGTGAGAGGTGAATCATTGAAACTTTAAATGGATTTGATGTCTCTTTACCAGTTAGCCATTTACTCTGGAGTAGTCAGTCCTTTGGCCACTAGAAAGGTGCATGTCCATGGTTGACTGAAAACCATTTCAACTCTCAGTACATGAAACATTGGTGAGTTGAATACCATATGGTTTTTGGCAAACCATTACAGCCATAAACGGATTTGATATGCCTTTACCTGTAGCCGTTTGCTCAGGGCTAGTCAATCCTTTGGCACCTAGAAAAGGTAAATTCCATGGTGGATTGATGACCATGTCAACTCTTAGTACTTGAAACTTGGTGAGTTGATGTACCATCCACTTTTTGGTAAAGTGTCAACCATCTAATATGGATTTGCAATTTGTCTTTACCATGAGCCATAACCTCATGGACTAGTTATGGTTTTTCCACAGCCTTTACCACAAACCATAAACTTGTGGGCTAGCCAACTCTTCACTAACCAAATATGGTGAGTTGATAACCATACAATTTTTTGGCAAATTGTCAGCCATTAACGGATTTGAGAAGTCTTTACCAAGAGCCGTTTGCTCCTGGACTAGCCAATCCTTATGTCTGTTAGACATGGTGGACTGATAACCATTTGTTGTGTTAGTGCATAGCACCTCCACCAAGTGTTGTTCTCCTCATCTCCATTACTTCCTAATACCAGCTTGCTTCTCCATCCATTTCAACAGTTTGTAGCAATCCTCATCTGGTTTTCCTCCTTGAAGATAGCCTTACATACCTCAGCAGTTAAAGGATATTTTCTTTCAGTCAACATATAAATATCTGATGACTCTAAGTTTAAGCAATGTACTCTGCAGGTAGTATAATATCTCCAACTTATGATCCTTTGTTGACCTAATAAACTCCAAATAGGATCTGTACTAAGGGGTTCCTCAAACATATTCTTTAAATATTCCCAAAGTACCTTCTCAAGCTCATCCTCTGGTCCATCCATACCATATCTATTCATGACAATCCTATATAATTCAGTAAGATCATCCCTAGTTATATCCTTCAGCATAGCTCCAAAATTTATGTATACTATATCAGTTCCATCTTCCCTAACAATTTGGTACACACCTTTCTCTCCTTGCTTGATGATCTTATAAGTAGCTATACTTGGGGGTTTCATAGCCACAGGAACAGGATTAATAGGAATATTTGTACCTGAAATAGGATCAGCATCTGTACTAGCTTCAGATTCATCCTCATCAGTCTTTTCAGAATGTAATCCTTTCCTAGCTATCTGTTTCCTCCTCTTTCCAGTCTTCTTGGTAGACTCATCATCTTTTGCTTCATCACTCTTTAGTCTTTTTGAAGTCTTTGTTTGAAGTTCTTCACCAAATCTTTTTAGACTGTCTTTTGTAGCTTCAAAATTTATAGGTGCAAAAGATTCAACATGCTTCATCAGCTTAACAAATTCTTCTTTCAGTTCTTCAAAACTTAAATTCTTCAGCTGAGATAGCTTCCATGTCCCCTGATTCTTTATGTAATTCATCATATATGTTCTCAGTTGTGACTGGGTCATGGGTTTATTTCTTTTAGCTCTTGCTCTTTCTTCTGCAAAATGTTTCTTCCTTTGATTTACTAGCTCAACCATCTTCTTAGCAAAGTCTTCTCCTTGTAAGTCACTTCCTAGCACACTCTTTAACAACTCTGCATTAGCTTCAATCTTTGCTCTAATAAGATCCCAATCTTCATCTATGTAATGATGAGCTTCAAATTAAACTTGAGCTCTTCTTTTCTTTTGTTGCTCATTTAATTCTTCTTCTTCTGCAAAATGTTTCTTCCTTTGATTTACTAGTTTAACCATCTTCCTTGCAAAGTCTTCTCCTTGTAAGTCACTTCCTAGCACACTCTTTGAAAACTCTGCATTGGCTTCAATCTTTGCTCTAATTAGATCCCAATATTCATCTGTGTAATGCTGAGCTTCAAATTGAACTTGAGCTTTTCTTTTCTTTTGTTGCTCATTCAATTCTTCTTCTTCTACAATTCTTTGTGCTAAGAGAGAATCCAAGTGTACCTTTTTAGCCTCTTCTTCTTTCTCCAAAGTATCCAATCTGATAGCTTCAGCTAGACTAGCTTCCTCCTGTAGAATTTATTCCTAAGTCTTCTTAGGAACTTCTTCAATGATCATAGGAGCTTTTCCTTCTCTTTGGCCTTTATCAGGTGAAGGAATGGACGTGTTAATACTGTCAGTACTAACTTTCCTACTAACAGTACTAACTTTAATACTGTCAGTATTAACCCCTTCAGCAGTATTAACTCCTTCAGCACCAGTACTAACTTCTTCTTAAAAATCCAAGCTAGTGACAACCTTCTTTCCCTTAGTCTCTTTCCTTCTCTTATACCTCCTTCCCTTATCTATTGACTTTGGCTTTTGAGAAGCAATCCTGGAGAGAGTTTTAGCTGCTTCTAATGTAGTAGGGCTTATGTCTTCAACTTGTTCCTCCCCTGAAGTGTTAACAGTAGTCTTAGAAGGAGTAACCAGCCCTTGTACCAAAGAAACTAGAGGATCATCTTGACTTTTCCTCCCCTGATCCTCAGGTTCTTCCTCTTCAGAGTCTGAGAAGACCACATTTTTCCTCTTCAAAATACCTTTCAGCTTTTTCACCTTCTTGACCAACTTCACAATAGCACTCCCCATTGTCAGCTTGGTTTGCTTGAGATCCTTTTCCAGACTATCAACTCTTGTCATTAATTTAGGAACTAATTGAAGCAAATCATCCACATACATCTGTTCTTGGGCATGCTTTTGTGGGGGTGAGAAGTGTTGGTGTGCAGGAGATGGTTCCTCAAAAGTGTGCTCCATAGGTTCGGGTCAGTTTCAGGGATAGGTGTAGGTGTAGATGCAGGGATAGGTGTAGTTATAGGTTGTGAAGATTGTACTGGTGGTAAGGATGTAGATGGTACTAGAATTATGGATGATGATGGTTGAGATGGAGCCATATCAAGATGTTCTGGACCTGCACTTGGATTAGCAACAAGCAGCATATCAGGCAACAAAGGTCTTCATATTCCCAAAAATCTTTTTGGTTAGGGTCACAGCTAGATAAGTGTGTTTGTTTTCTGTTTGAATTTCCAAAATTAGTTGCAGAAAACGAGGATACATCAAAAACTTTGTTTTGCTTTTTAAGTTTGCCACCATGCCATCAAAAATTAGTTTTGAAAAATTATAAACTCTGCCAGTGGAAAGACAAATCAAAGCAGTAGCAATATTGCTACCAAATTGATCCCATCCACCACTTTTAGAGCTTATACAATGCAAAAGATGGTGGACTAAAAATCTCCATTGGGGTGTGAAACAATGTTTGGCAACATTGTAATCCCTGAAGCATCTGCTAATTGAATCTTATCTCTAATAGATGCCTCAGTGATTGTGTACCCTGAGGTATCAATAGTTGCATGTTGCAAGAGTTTGTATAGACAGAATTAATGAAAACTAATTGCCCGAATTAATACTGCTTAACTACCAGTATTAATATGAATTAACTACCAGTATTAATATGAATTAACTAACAGTATTAAGACTACTTAGCTACCAGAATTAAACAAACTATACAACTAAGCATCCCCTTAAATGTAGCTATGGGTTTATCATACCAATGCTAACCACCAAGTAATTAAAACGTGGTCCATCAAAAGGTTTAGTCAACAGGTATAACAACCCAAGAATTTTCATCAACCAATTTTTATGATGAATGAGTGTGTTATAGATGCGGGTAAGCAAACAATAAACTAATTCGTTATAAAAATAAAAGAAGGATTTTTTACTTTGCGAAGATGAGATAGCAATAAAAAGATAAGTATGAAAGAGAAATCAAACTTTCTCTATATATAGCTTCTCTGTTAACGACAATAGCGCCGTAAAAATCTGTAACGGTAACATTTAAAGGCAGTGATTAAAAACAGATAAAAGTCAATTTTTTTTTATTCCTTTCCGGCAACCACAGCACTAACAATAACCTACCATTATTAAAATTTACACTACCAGACTTAACTTTGGTCAACCAGAATTAATTATGTTACAACCTGAATTAACTCTTTTTCAACCAGAATTAATATTTAACTGAAAGACATTTACAAACAAAGAACCTTTCACGACATGCCTTACATCTGCAAATCCGTGCTATTCCTGCAAGAATTAGTCTAAAACAAAAAAACATGTTGCAGGAGTTTGTATAGACAGAATTAACTTAACTAACTACCCGAATTAATACTACTAACTACCAGTATTAATGCTACTTAAGCCAGAATTTAGTTAAACTAACTACTAAAATTATACAAACTAACAATTAAGCCTCCCCTTAAATGTATCTATGGGTTTATCATACCAATACTTAACCACTAAGTTAAAGAAATCCGGTCCATACATAAAGGTTTAGTCCAATAGGTTACATCTACATTTAAGTCTATGTGAATTTTCTCCACACTAATGAGCTTCTTTCCATAACAAGTCTCTTATAAAATGTGGCGTATCTCGAGTGCTTTGTCAGGAATGAAATACACCTATGGGTTTCTTCACAAGCAAAATTGTACTTTCATTGTCAAAGTGGATTTTGGTATTCATGAAATTGAACCATATCCCGCAGTTGAATTTGTGAAACCACAATACTTGTCCACAAACAATTTGCAGCAGCTACATATTCAGCTTCATTGGTAGAAAAGTACCACAATGGTCCCTGTTTCTTCCCTTTCTTTCACTTGCATGCCATGAATAAGTCCTTTGACCAAGAAATCGACAACGTCACTGTAGAGGATTTCCTTTCTGTCAAGGTTTGGCACTCCATCATAAAAAAGTCACTGTCAGAGAATGGCTTCTTTCTTCTCTAGGCCAAAGAGCGATTCTCCTTAGGAGAAACCATAAGCCCAAATGTGGGGTATGCCCCTAAGGTACTTAAAGATTCATCTTCATAGCATTAAGATGTAAAGTCAATGGGAGTGAACCTGAAAATGAGAACAAACACTGCATACATTATATTAGGCCAAGAGGTAGATTAAATAAACATGAGGGACCTATCATGATTTTGTATAAGTGTAACATCACGTCAATAGCTCTTTCCTCATCTTTTGTCAGATGCCAACTTTGGCTCCATGGTTGTTATTGCAGTTTTCACATTATACAAGATCAAGTTTTCTTAGTATACTCAGCTAAATACTTTGTCTTGAGAGATGAAAGATTCCTTATCCTTGTTCGTTTGACTTGTAAATCCTAAGAAAATGTGAGTTCTTTTCTTTCTTCATTCTCTCGTCCCATAAACTCAACTGAAAATCTGTTCTTTTCATAAGGCTTCGAAAACTCATCACAAACCATGACTTTTTAGTAATCCAAAAATAATATCATCAACAATGCGCACTTGAACCATCATGAATTATCCTTACTGTCCCTTTTAATAAAAAAAGTCATGTCAAATCGTAACACCTCATAGTATCCATGCTTCTCTAGGAATGATGATAGAGTAGCATACCAAGCTCTAGGACTTGATGCAGTCCATAACAAAGCATTGACCACCCTATAAACCTTCTTAGGTGAGATCCAGGATCAACAAAGCCATGAGGAGTGCCAATGACCTAAACCTCTTCAACTATATTCATATAGAAAGGCACTTTTTTACAATCCATATTTGGTATACTAGAAACCTCATAAATAAGACAAAGGCTGAAAAATAACCTGATAGCTTCTAATTCTTGGCACAGGAGCAAAAACCTCATCAACGTCAATACCTTCTTCATGCGTGTACGCCCATGATCCACCAATCTTGCCTTATTTTCTCACAACCACTCCACTTTCATCTCTTTTATTTTTGTAGACCCCCATATTGTACCAATTACCTTCATTGCCGTGAGGTAGATTCTAACCAGAACCCATACCTGTTCAAGCTTAAACCTGTAACAACAACTCCTCTTGCATTGGCATGAACCCAACCTGTCACCTTGTCGGAGCTTCAAGAAATCTTTTAAGGTTCCTTCCAGAGATTAGAAAACCAAGCAAACAAACAATTGTTGTTGATATTTGTGATTGTTTCTTTTCTCGTTTGCTGCTTTTTGAAATATAAGCTAAATAGAGCATGAGCACCTGATTATTATATGTTGCCATTTATTTGCTTCTAGTTTGCACCAGCTGCCTTAGAATCACCAAGGATTTTGACTTTTTGGGTGAATAATTGTGAATCCTAAGATTAGGAGTAGGAACAGACTTCAATATCTAATTGGTAAACTGTTGAAGACATTATCACGAATCACCCTCTTTAATATCATAAGATGCTTCAACAAAAATACACCTGTCCTCAGACTTGTGAAAAATTTCAGTCTCCTTGCATAGGTAATTTATCAGGAACAAACCTACCAGTATTAACTGCACTCACTACCAGTATTAAACCTTAAGAATACTGGTAGAGTTTGTTTTCAATTACTGTCCCTAAATGCTTTAGATAGCAATTTCTTCCAACTCGTCCATTCTAAAAATCTAGAATCTTTAGGATTACCTTTCTGAAGGGTCCAGTAGAAGAGGTCTCCTTCTCCTATTGAGGTTCTCTTAATATCTCATCTTTCTTTGAATGTGTGGAAGGTGTCCTTGATTCAACTTTTTCTTCTGTATTCTTAACAGCTGAAGGCACAACAATAAGCTCTACCAAAATTAAAAGTTAAAAATAAAAAATAAAAATAAAAAAAAATAAAACATAAAACCATATACAAAAAATCTTTTGGCATGTAGTCTATGTTTTCATATCTATTTTCCCTCAAAAGCAATAGCATTAGGAGTTCTTGTAAAGTACCTGCACTGTTTTGATACTTCTGAAGTACCTGCATGGGGTTAGCTGATTATCTCCAAAGATACAGGAATATAATTCAAAGAATCATTAAGATATCAATATCAACATCCCATCTATACCCTACTTCCTTTGACATTGGATATTTTTCTTCAAGAAAATTGACATTCAGATTTAAACTTTCTACTCTTTGGTTACTAATTATAAAACCCTATATGCTATTGCTATTTAGTGAGTAACCAACTAAGTATCCCTCCATCGATTTTCCATCCATCCAAACTTGTTCCCAGCACACTAAGAGTATCTAAAATGTGTAACATGACACCCAAAAGGTCTTATGTAGCGTAATAATTTGTTTGTGGCCACACTAAAGCTCAATAAGGAGTTTTGTTTTGAGGGTTTATGTCACGTCTTACCCTATTAAAAATATAGCAAGCAGTACTAACTGCTTCTGCCCAAAAAGTAGTTGGTAAGAGTGAGTCTGCTAGCATTGTCCTAGCAGCCTTAATTAGGGTCCTGTTCATTCTTTCAGCAACTCCATTCTGTGTGAAATTCTGGCATGCTATACTCATGTTTTATTCCCTTGTTTCCATAAAATTCAGCATATCTATATTGTTCTAAAATTGCAGTGCCATTATCTGATCTAATGATTTTAAAGTCTATGACTAAGTGGTTTTCCCCAATCTGCCAAATTGAATTTCTGAAGAATGCCACCTATTTCATTCTTAGAGGCCAAAAAAGAATACCCAACTAAATCTGGTTACAAAATCAAACAGTAATTACAAGGCCCATAACTTGGCATGATAAATGCTTTTTATCATAAGTAGGACCAAAATAGATTCCATATGCAAGTTTTGTAATGGCACAATGATTAATCTTTCCTAAATAGCCTTAACCAGGAGGCCTTGTGTTGTTTACCTTTATGGTAGGCAACACATGTATGGTCATTTCTGAAAACCTTGGAAGGTAGACCTCTTACAAGGTTTCCCTTTACAAGTTTGTTTAGGTTTTTAAAATAAATCATGACCTAACCATCAGTGCCACAAATTAGATTCCATACAGATGTGGTCTTTAGCAATCAAAGCGCAGGCAAAACCTGTTTCAAGAGGATAGTGTCCTGTCATATCAAAACTGTACTATTAATATGGTCTAAAGGTGAACCTATAGAAAGGTAACTGAATCACATCAGGACATCAGTAAAGTCATAAGACACAACAGATACATGATTTATCTGGATACAGATATATTCGGAAGTATAAAAAAAAATACCTAAGTAATTCTGGCATGTACTGGAAAGATAGTACTAGGTAGAGTAGCAGTACTATACTTAGTACTGTCTTATTTAGTTTTAAGTCTGGGTATTTAGGTTAAGTCATGTTTATGTTAACATAGTTAGCAATTGATATCTTAGAGATATCTTAGGAAAGGAAATGCAATTACCTTTCACCACCGCTTTGTAAAGCCTTCCTCTAAAGGGTATTCCTGGTGTATAAAAGAACCTACGGCATAGAGATGAAGATATATCGAAAAGAAGCATTGAAGCTATAATTTAGAAATCAATAGCACAGTTAATATAATATTATTGTGATCTTCTTAAATTCTTGTGTTAAGATTCATGCAATAACACTTGATATTCATAGTCAGTGTCTCTCACATAGTTTGATTTGGCTCTATTCAAGTATAACTATTTTCTTACAAAGGCAATAAAATCCCAAAACCAAGGTACCACAAGTTGGTATCAGAGCCTATAAGAGGGGACTATCTGCGTAAGAAGAATCACACTAGAACCTACAAACAAACACTCTCCACAATTCTTTACAAAATGTCTCAACCTGCGAATGATGAGATCTCACAACATCTCAGTAGAATGATGAAGTCATCAAACCATGAAGATGCATGCAGACACATGGAGCTTGCACCAAAAAACAACAACAACAAGGATGATACCTCAAACAAAACTTGCTATCTCAAAATACAAACCTCCCCAATTCTGAAGAAGAAGGAGTAATGATATATTGGCTATGGAGATGGAGCAATAACCTGAGTACAATTGACAATTGATGTTTGGAAAGGTAATCAGAATGGAAACTCCAAGACAGAGAATTATCAACTGGAAATGGATGGATTATTCGAATACTTCCTCCACCAGTAACTGCTGTCATAAGAAATACAAGCTGTTGAAAAGGAAAAGAAAGTCTAAGAGTATCCTTGTTGATGACCATGTAGTCCCAAGGAACATACTGAGAATCTTTTCATGGAAATGGAATGATGCAAAAGAAATCTGGGGAACCATCAAAAACTAGGTATTGGTAGGTAATGCAAATTTCCAAGTAAAATGCAGAAAGAACTGTATTTCCACCAAAAAAACAGTTTGAAGCATTTACAATATCCAGTTCAGAAGGGTTAGAAAAAGGGATAAGACGAAGATTCCAACAATTACTTTCATCAGTTGAAGCTCATGTGCTGAAGTATCAACTGAGGTATGCAATCATAAGTTTTCCATCAGGATCTGTTGTCCCCAGCATGGACCAAATCTGCTGTCAATGACTATGAGAACAAATGAAACCCAAAGTTGATACTTTATCTATTGATGATTTGTACAATAACCTTAGGGTTTTTGAGCAAGAAATACAAGGTGCCTCAAAAACAACTTCAAGTGCTCAAAAATGTGCTTTGATTTCACAAAGCAAAAGCATCAACTGATAAGGTTAAATCTGGTTTTACTCCTGGTGCCCAACAGTACTTGCACATCCTTCTATCTTCTTCAACCATATTCCCTAAAAAAGACGTTCCTTTTTTCATGGGTTTTTGCTGATGAAGTTATTTATTCCCCTCTTTGCTAAACAATCAGAAAGACTGGGACTTTGCTTCATGAAGACCTGGAACAAATTGAGACTTGGACATTGAAGAGAAGGACATAAACTGGCAAGAAAGCAAGATGCAATCTATTCGAATGAAGGAAGTATCTATAATAAAAACAGAAGGAAGTCAGAGGATGGAAACAGCAAAACCTGTTGGTTTTGACGAAAAAGAAGCTTGAATTCTTCAATCAATTGTCACAACACCTGTCACTTTCTTAGGAATGACAGCAAAAGGACCACAAGAATGGAAAGAATAGGAGAGACTCCATTTTACAACACCAAGAAGCTGGGAAAGCAAAAGAAGAATCAGATAGGGCTTGCTGACAATGGATGATGGTATTGTCAATTGGTGGAAACATACTGAAGATGAAGGTAGACAAATCATCACTCATTGGCTATCAGTTCTATAAGAGAGGTATCAATAGTACGAAAAAATTCATTAATTCATATATGAGCTTAACTCACTGTGTGAATGAACAAAAGCATCATTTAGATGAAAAAGAAGTAACAATTACATTGCCTATAGTCAAGCGTGTTAAGAAACTAGAAGCTCAACTTGGTCATTTATTCTCAAAACAGCAACTTTCTTCTCAAAAAGAAAAGCTTACATTTCAGGCAAATGAAATATATGAAAAAGAGAAAAGCGTAAAAATAAGTAGAAATGGAATGAAGCTGTAAAAAGAAAAAGGAACAATTACAGACAAACCTTAGATTCATAGGAAAAGATTCTTCCAAGAATCTTTGGAATTATATTAATTCTGGCATGAGGTTCAAATAGTAAAGTTGGCTTAAGGGGTTTGAAAAACAATCCAAAAAACAAACAATGAGGTTTTAAGTTCATGAAGAAGAAATGAATTTTTCTGTGTTTTTAATTGTTCAGAGAGACCTCAGATTGGAAAATCCTTTTGGTATAGTAGATTTATAAAAACTGACTTAATTTTAAAGGTGTCCACATCCTTTAAGTGGAGATATACTCCTAACACCACAAGAAGAAATTGATGAGATCTTTGTAATGTTTTCGGTAAAAAAAAGGACCCCAAGAGCCTGAACCCAGTGTATCAGATGATAGATCTAGTGAATATTCTACCTGTCAATCTAATGACAGTGCAGGATCTATTGGAACTTCCTCTGAACATTCTGTTGATCCTGAATCTGAGATTTCAAGAGTACCTTTAGAAGTGTATGTGTCTCCACGCTATAACAACAAAAGAAAAAGGGTTTGTCAGCTTCCAAAATCAAAAGAGGTTGAACCTAGTTGTGTCTCACATATAAAAACTCCTAGGCAACCATTCAAAGGATCAAGAAACACCTAAAGTTAACAGGAAGAATTGGAATGCTATGATGGAAAGAGAACTAGGGGAAGGTTACTCTTTCACAAAGAAGAAATGTTTTGTTTGTGGTAGTCTAAGTCATTTGATTAAAGACTGTGACTATTATGAAAAGAAAAATGGCCAAAAGAAGGCCGAGGATTAAGAACACAAAATGGTTTGCAATAGCTGGTAACAAGAATGACAAAACCATATGGACTAATACCAACAAGAGTTTAACAATGCTAATCAATTTGTTCCTATCCAGTACCAACTTAATACTGGTAGGCCAAACATTAATTCTGTTAGGATCACATATAATACTGGGTATGACAAAAATTAATACTTTTAGGCCCTAAGATAATACTATTAAAACTAATGTTAATACTGTTAGATCTAGACCGCCAGTACCTACCAGGACATCAAACAGTTTTAGTCCTAAAAGACCACAGGTGAATCAATTTAATCAAAGAAGGCATTTTTCTAAATCATATTCATCTGTAAGAAGACCCTTTGCAAAAACTACAACTAACAAGCACAAATTTCACATACATTCTCTCAAATGCTGTAATATGGACATTAGATAGATTTGCTGTTTAAGACCTCAGCCAAGTTATATTTGGAGGACTCTAAACCAAACTACCAATGTGATAGTGGACAACTTCTTATTAGAACTGTGAATGCTAAAGGTCCACAAGGCAGACCCAAGCCTGTAAAGGCCTGGGTCCCTAAGAGAAACTAATTTCTCTTTTTCATGTGCAGGATCATCCACTGAAGAACATGGTAGATAGAGGTATATTTGATAGTGGATGCTCAGGGCACAATGAAAGGTACAAGATCAACTGGAGGATTTTTGAAGAATTCAATAGGAATCGGTGTTACTTTTGGAGGTATCAAGGCTACATATCTGAAAAAGAAAAATAATAGTTGGTAATTTAGATTTTGATAGTTGTGTCCTTTTGTAAAAGAATTAGGCATTTTTAAACCTTTACACAAATATCACAAAATATTGATAAGCAGCACAAGGTTTCCTATTTACTGAAACATGAATGTCTTGTTGTGTCTTCCTGAGACTTTTAAGATGCCTGATGAAAAATCAGAACTTCTAAAGGCTCCTAGACATCACAATATTAAAAGTTTTGATAAGAAGTACTAACCCTAGCTCCTGCAAAAGGTTTTGCCTGTTAGATCTACAAAGCCAAACATCTGATGAATCTAAATTGTGGCTACAGAAGGTTAGGTTTTATATCAATTTTTAAAAAAACAAAACAAACTTGTGAAGGAAACCATGTAAGAGGTCTACCTCCAAGGATATTCAAAAAATGAACCATACATGTGTTTGCCCTACCATAAAGGTAAACAGTGACAATGGCCTCCATTGGTGCAGGACCAAATTAAAAAAATTAATACTGAGCCATTACACCACCTAGCATATGGATCTTTTTGGTCCTACATTTCTGAAAAATGCATTAATTCACTATGCAAGTTATATGCCTTGTAATTACTGATGAATGTACAGATTTAGTTGGGTAATTCTTTTTTGGCCACGTAAGGAAGAAACTATGCATTCTTTAACTTAATTAGGCAGATTGAAAACCCACTTAGTCATAGAGTATAAAATCATTAAGATCAATAATGGCGATGAATTTAAAGATAGATATAGCTTGAATTAAATGGAAACAAAGGGAATAAATACAAGAGTATAGCAAATGCCAGAACTCCACAACAGAAAGAGTTGCTGAAAGAATGAACAGGACCCTAATTTTGCGGTTTGCTAGAATATCTAGCATACTCACTCTTACTGACACTATTTTGGGCAGAAGGCAGTATATACTGCATGCAATATTTTTAATAGGGTTAGAGGTTGGGGACTATACCTCAAAACAAAACCACCTTATCACTTTTGTTTTGGCCACAAACCAATTTATTAGCTACATAAGAAGACCTTTTGGGATGTCAAGTTACAATTTATAGATACACTTAAGTGTGCTTGGTAAGTTTGAATGTGAAAATCTGATGAGGGAAACTTAGTTTGGATACCGCACTAAATAGCAAAGCCTATAAGGGTTTATAAATTTAGTAACCAAAAGATTAGAAATGTAAATCCGCCATGTCATTTTTCTTGAAGAAAAAAACCGAATGTCAAAGGTAGTATTGTAAACAAAGGATATTTGATATTTGACTATCTTACTGATGTCAATGAAATATATTCCTGTATTATTTGGAGAATCGTAGCTACCCACAAAATGCAGGTTTACTCAAAATACTACATGCAGTACTATTCATTCACAAACAACCAAATGCTATTGCTTATGAGGACAAAGATGATGATGTGACTTATTAAGTGCCTTCGATTCTGTTAAAAATACTGAAGAAAAAAGTTGAATACAATGACACACCTTACCATACATTCAATAGAAAGAGGAGATATTGATAGAAACCTCAACAAGATGAAACTTAGACCTCCTTCTACTGACCACTTCAGAAGAAAATCCTAATATTCTAGAGCTTTTAGGAAAAAGTTGGAAAGAAAATTTCCTCAATAGCAATTAGGGACAAGTATCTGAAAATAAATCACAGTACTCCTTCAGTTAATACTTGTAGTGAGTCATTTAATACTGGTTAGGTTGAAACCTGAATAATTCACGATATGAGCCAGAGCTCGAAATCTTTTACAAAGTCTACGACAATGAATTTTTATGAAGCTTACTTAATGAAGAAGAGGGTGTGATAACTTACTCCCACACTTACCAAACAGAAATTGGACGTCAGTACGTATATGGGTGGTGTGGGGGGGGGGGGGGGTAGGATCCCTACTCGCTACTCTTAGATTCACAAAATTCACCCTAAAATCCAAATCCTTGGTGATTCCTAAGTCAGCTGTGCAAGACTAGAAGACAAAGTGCAGCAAAAAAAATTTATTTCTCAGGATCTTCATTCTCATTTTCAGCTATATTCAAAATACAGCAAAGAAACAAAAACATTGTGGGGGGCCCCCCCAGCCTCATTCAATCCCAAACACCAATTGTTCTGTGTGACCACTCCCCATCCCCAGCCCCCGTATTCCCCCCCCCCTCGCCCCCCCCCATCCGCGCGCGAGAGTCCCCCAGGTGAGTGTGTGTGTGGTGTGTGTGTGTGTCAAGATGTGTCAATGCAAAGATCAACCACATTGTTGTATGCCAGTTTATTCTCTATCCCTCAGGAGGAACCAAAAAACGAATTCTGAAGCGCTACTAAGATGACAGTTGGTTCAAGCCATGCAAGAGATTATGTTAACAGTTCTTTATTAAAAGCTGCAAACATGTATGGGTTCTTGAGAACAACCCTCACGGAAAGAAAGTAATTGGTACAAAAAGTGTCTCAAAATAAAAAGATAAAGATGAGTGGTTGTGAGAAATATAGGCAAAGATAGGAGGCTCAAGGGAACACAACCAAGGAAAGAATGGTTATTTACTATGAAGATTAATTAGCTCCTATTGGCACACCATTAAACATTATTCTCTCTTCAGTGTTTATATATATAGCATTTGCCACAATTAATATATGGTTCGATAGTATACCAAAATTTGAATGTAAAAAATGCCTATCTGTAATGTGCACTATAGATGAAGATGTTTATGTCTCGCAACCTCCTGCTTTGTGACGTGTTACACCCTAAGAAGCGATTATAAAGTGATCAAAGCTTTGTATGGACTTTTGCATTCAAGCTCCTAGTAGCTGTATGCTACTCCTATCAATATTCCTAGAGAAGCATGGATAACAAGTAGGGTACGATTTCCACGGACTATTATTTATTAAAAGGGACAAGAAAAGATATGCATGGCTCGGTTCAGTGTAAGTGTTTGATGATATCAATTTATGATCTAAAACCACAAAGTCATGTGTTATGATTTAAAGCCTTGGATGAAAAGAGCAATTTTCATGATGAGATATTCTATGGAGAACTCAAATTATTTTCCTTAGGAATACAATCAAACAGAACAAGGAAGGAATCTTCATAATCCTCAGGACAAGTAAGTATCACAAATTACTCAAGAAATATTGATCTTGTTAAATGTGAAAACACAATAACCAACCGCCCATGGAGACCACGTGGCATTGATAAAAGATGAGGAAGCTATTATGTGGAAGTACACATATACAGATCCAAGATAGGTTCCCTTCATGTAATAAAACTGCCTGTCTAGGCCTGATATAATGTATTGCAAATAGTGTTTGTTTCCGTATGTTTTAGGTCACTCCTAAGACTTCACATCTCAATCTTGAAAGAAATCTTTAAGTACCAGTGTAAGTTGGCAACACATTGGGCTTATGGTAACCCTAGATAAACACCTTTAGTACCTGGAAGCATTCTCTGACAGTGATTATGTGGTCCAACCTTGACAAGAATATCCAATACAATTGGTTGTCAATTTCTTGGTGGGTCAAAGACTTACTCATATGGCAATGCAAGAAACAGACCATTGAGTGGGGGGGGGGGGGGGGGGGGGGTTGCTACTTCTAACAACTGAAGCTGAATATGTAGCTGCTTGCAAATTGCTGTGGACAAGTATGTGGGTTCAAAATCACTGTTGGACATGGTTTTCAATTTCATGAATACCAAAAATCCACATTGACAATAAAAGTACAATCTAGATTGTGAAGAACCCAGTGTATCCATCCAAGACAAGCACATCGAGATATCGCCAACCATTATATAAGAGATTTGTTATGAGAATAAGCTCATTAGAAGTGAGAAAATTCACCAGACTTAAATGTAGCTGACCTTAATGACTAAAACCTTTTTGATGAACCACGTTTAAAATAACATAGTGGTTAGTAATTGGTTATTATAAAACCCATAGCAACATTTAAGGGGAAGCTTGAATTGTATATTTGAATAACTTCTGTAGTTATTTTAACAAAATCCTGCCTTAAGTAGCATTAATACTGTAGTTATAGTAATTAATTATTGGTAGTTAGATAGTATCGTGAGATAATAATTTCTGTCTATAAATTACAAACTCCTGCAACATGATTTTTTTTTTGTTTAGACTAATTCTTAACAATCTTCTGCAGGAATAGCATGGATATTTGCATATGTAAGAAGCATGTGTTGATAAGTGTCTTTGTTTTGTAAGTCATCAGTAAAAACTTAATTCTGGTTGAACAAGATTTAATTCAGGTTGTAACATACTTAATTCTGCTGGTTGACCAAAAGTTTCAGTCGTGGTAGTGTAATTTTAATACACGGAAGGTTATTTGTAGTGCAGCGTTGCGGGAAAATTTGACTTTTATTATCTGTTTAAAAAAAAGACACTGTTTAGAATGTTACGCCCGTTATAGAATATTTAACTTTTAATTTTATTCATATTTTTTTAAATATTTTAAAATTATATAAATAAAAATATAACGGCGCTCTTGTCGTTAACACACAGAGAAGCTATAATATAAGAGAAAAGTTTGATTTCTCTTTTCATACTTTATCTATTTTATTTGCAATCCTCATCTTCGCAAAGTTAAAAATAATTCTTTATTTTTATAACGAATATAGTCAATTGATCTTGTTAACCGAGCATCTACAACCACACTCCGTTATCTAAACCCCAGTAAATTTTAGTACACATTCATACCATTTATTGCTACGTTCGTAATCATGGCTCAAATAAATACTGTGACAAACACGAATCACTGGATATATTTCGCAAGCCTGCAGCGACAGTGCAGGTAAGGCAGAATAGAGGATTATCTAAAGAATGTTCCAACCTCAGGTAAGCTTTTAACTACTAATCCTACTAAAAAGATTCCCTAGTCCAACCTTTTGGCAGCCTGCTACAATACTTATACTCGTGCCAACACTCTTCTAATGGGACTCTAGAATTGACAACGCAACTAATGATACCAATGTGTATACAATCACTGAGGCATCCTGTTAAAATATGCTTCAATTAGCAATATCCTTCACAGATACAAATGTTTGCCAAACAATGAGATTTTTTGATGGGGATGGTGCCATATGGGGTATCCTACTGACGGAATCCATATGTAACATTTTGGAAAAGCTTTTCACACCCCAAGGAGATTTTTTCCCGTCAACCAAATTTTTGCAATTGTCTATGCTCTAAAAAGTGGTGGATGTGATCAATATTTGGTAGCAATAAATCGCTAATGCTTTGATTTTTCTTTCCACAGGCAAAGTTTATAATTTTTCCAAAACAATTTTGATGGCATGGAGGCAAACTGTGAAAATCAAAAACAAATTTTTTGATGTATCCCTCTTTTTTTGCAACTAGATTTTGGATATTCAACAAAAGGAAAATAAACACCCTTTATATTCTGGCCTGTGACCCTGATCAAAAAGATTTTTGGGAATATGAGAAAGGGTTTTAGAGAGTGGGCACCAAGACCTTTGTTGCCGGCTAAAGCTGCTTGAGTTGCACTACTAAATCCAAGTGCAAATGTCGAGAACATCTGATGTGGCTTACAATCTCAACCATCATCATCCACATTCAGTACCATCTACACTCACCTATACCTACTCCTATCCCTGCATCTACACCTACACCTATCCCTGAAACTGACCCTGAACCTATGGAGCACACTTTTGAGGAACCATCCCCCTGCACACCAACACATTCTGAAGATTCTCACCACCCCCACAAGATGCATGCCCAAAGGACAGATACTGTGGATGATTTTGCTTCAAGTAGTCCTCAAATTAATGACAAGCATTGATATTTGGAAAATGATCTCAAGCAAACCAAGCTTAACAATGTGGGATGTGCTATTGTGAAGTTTGTAAGAAGGTGGAAGGAAGCTGGAAAGGTATTTTTGAAAAAGGAGAAATTTGGGCATATCCAAGACCTGAAGGGAAGAACCAAAGGATCAGGGAGGAAAATTCAAGATGAATCCTCTAGTTTCTTTGGTACATAAGGGCTGGTTACCCATCTAAGACCTACTGTCGAATGCTTCAAGGGAGGAACAATTTGAAGACAATAAGCTCCACAACATTAAAGCAACTAAAACTCTCTCCAGGGTTGCTTCTTTCAATGCCAAAAGTCAATAGATAAGGGAAGGAGGTATAAGAGAAAGGGAAAGAGACTAAGGGAAAGAAGGTTGTTACTAGCTGAATTTCAAGAAGAAGTTAGTACGGGTAAGCGAAGTAGTTAATAGCTATAAGCTTAACATAGAAACCAAAATAACAAATAAGTTATAAGCTAAAAAAATACGCCAAACTAAATATGCCATAAGCATAATATAAGCTGAAATCAACAAGCAATAAGCTTGAAACCAAAAACCAAGTCCAAATACCAAACCCAAGTGGGCCGAGCCCTCCTTGGTGTCAGACCAACAAAACCAAACCCACCCTTATTTGGGTCGAACGAAACTGAACGCACCCTTATTGGGCCGAACAAAACCAAACGCACCCTTATTGGGCCGAACGAAACCAAATGGGTCAGTTGGGCCGAGCCCACACCGAACATCTCATAAGCCCAAATAAGCCATTCCTTAGCTTATTGAATAAGCAAAACCTCCAAATAAGCCCTTATAAGCATTTTTTATAATATGAAAAATTACCACAACAACCATTTTATTTAAACTCAAAATCTTTTCTTTCTTTCTTTTTATAAGCCGACGCACAAACACAACTTTTCACATTTTCGTTTTCAAGTTTCGACCTTTTTGGCGATCAACTTGTACAACTAGCGTCTAGACATCACCATAATCACAAAAGTACAACTTTAAATCAAAGTTTTTTAAAAACTTACTTGTTTGACGAGTTTGGTTCGGTTGTGACGCGTGACCCAAAACCTTGTTTCTACAACCCGAAACTACTGGCTATCAACCCAATAATATTTTCTTAACCCGTGTTCTTAATAAAATCTTCAAAATCTTTTTTTCTTATCTTCCTTGTGGCTCGTCCAAATGTAGAGAGAGAGGGAGAGATAGAAATTTTTTTATTGTTTTGAAAATGAGAGAATAATGAAAAATTTGTTAAGGTGGAGGAATAAATGTGAACCACAGGAACATACTAGCAAGATTTTAGCCTTCTTGTCTCTTCCTATCTCTTTTAGGCGACCAAGCATCCTAAGAGGCCTCGGGTCTTTCCTTTTGTGTCGGGATCACTTAAAAACTCAACTTTCGTCTATTTAGAATGTCAACCAAACTTATTTTTCATTCTCATCGTGTTTAAAATCGTTTTTCCATAAACCTAGGTTATTTATATGACACCTATCACATGAAATTGCTACAAAATCTATTTTGAGCCGTTATCGGCCGACCCCAAACCAAAAACATGGATTTTTGACAAAACTCAACCGAACCTTACTCATCCATTTAAAAACACTTCAAATCACAAAATATGGTTGGACAACTTATATTCACCCAAAATTTCACCTTTTTACGACTGTTACCGTCTTTTACCGAATTTCACAAAAACATCCGTTTTTCTGATAACTTTCAATTCTCCCACTTACGATTTATGATTTAAATCAACGTTATTTCATTATTATGAATTTATTAAATATATAAACCCATTAAAACATTCCCAGTTTTACTAATCTCCACACTTAAATAAACTGTCGTACCGGCACGCGCAGCGTGACGATTTTTCGCTAAACGCGGGAAGACATCCCGGAAAGCACTGAAAACCTCAGAACCACTCTAAAACAGAAAGATGATTCATAAATGATTCATTTACGAAATCAGAACTCCATCAAATTCCCGGTTAAACTGCAACCGCTTTTACGCAAAATAGCCAACAGAAGTCAACTTTTCAGCTTTCATCAGGAAAACTGACAAGATTAAAAGACTTTAAAATATAAAACTATATTATATTATACTACTTAACCCTGGAAATATTTCTGGTTATCACACTCTACATCCAAAATGGAGAGCAAAAGTCACGGCGATTGAAGAGTCGAAAGTCTTAACATCACTATTTCTTGATGAGCTAATTGGAAACCTCAAAGTCTATGAGATGATCATCAAGAAAGATTCTGAAATAGTCAAAACCAAAGGAGAAAGAAAATCTCTTGCTTTAAATGCTAACAAGGAATCTAGTGATGAGGAGTGTTCGACTTCCAGAAGTAAAGATGAAGAATACGCCATGGCGGTAAGAGACTTCAAGAAGTTCTTTATAAGAAGAGGAAGATTCGTGAGACAACCTCGGAATGACAAAAAGTCGTTCCAAAGAAGCCGAGATGACAAGAACGGTAAAGGTGATAGAAAATGTTTTAGATGCGGCGATCCAAATCATCTCATTGGAGAATGTCCAAAACCACCGAAAGATAAGAACCAAAGAGCATTCGACCGAGGTTCTTGGAGTGATGCCGGTGAAGAAGATGATGAAAAAGTCAAAGACGAAACATGTCTCATGGCTCAAGCATGAAATGAGGGACGTTCCTAGGTAGTGGTCCTAGGAGCCAAGATACCATATTAGGGGATGTAGAAGCTCAAATTAGGTTTGAGGCTGCATCTAAACAGTCCAATGATCCACCTCTCTCAAGAGTTAACACACTTGGAAATGGGGAGGATAGTATAAAACTAAAAGAATTGATGAAACTTTATACCAAAACTACTGTAAAAGGGGCTCTTGATTCAGTTATAGCAAACATAAACAGAACGCCCCCCTGGTGTCTTGCTGAGAAAAAGAATTCGGAGATAAAGTTGAGATTAAAATAGAAAAAGAGTTGTAAAGAATCAACATTGATGATGGAAATGCTTATTGGAACGACATTGAGGTTAAAACTGGTATCTCAAAAGTTAATACTGCTAGGCATCACTTAGTACTGCTGGGCATTATTTAGTACTGTTAAGCTAAACTTAATACTGCTATAATACCGTTAGTACTGTTTGGGGCATAACAGATTTTTGGCAATTAAATATAGTCGTTGAGATATTTCTGCCAAATATTTTGCTTATAGGTGTCTATAATTTGGATAATTCTTAATCTTTCTTCCACTTATAAGATTTCTTCAAGATAAAGATTCAATTTTATTCAGTTGGTCCAATCAAAACCTTAAGTGCTCTCTATAAAATCTTAATTAACTTTGCCAAACACACATACTCTCACAACCGAACCTAACCCAAACCTCAACCAACCTTTTCTCAATCAACAATGGCGAATTTGGAGTTCTGTGATACACACAACATGGTCGCTTACTTGAACAAATTAGAGGGAAGTGAAGGATTTCATCAAATAGTGGATTTTCTCAATCATAGTCACATAAGGTATGCTCTTACAAAAAATCCCACTATCTATGTTTCACTTATCTAACAGTTTTGGCAAACTGCTATTTTAAGCATACTTGATAGTGGAGAAATACAAATAACTGCTACAATATATGGGAAAGTTAAGATTATTACTGAGGCATCTATTAGGAGGCATCTCAAGTTAGAATACTCTGATGGCATTAGTACTTTGCCTACTACTGAAAATTTTGAACAACTTGCTCTTATGGGGTATGTGTCCAATTCTGATAAGTTGACCTTCAAAAAGGGACACTTTTCCCCTCAATGGAGATTCTTAATCCATACCGTCCTTCATTTTTTAAGTCCTAAGAAGACTGTTTAGGAATAATTTAGTAGCAATATAGCAACTGCTATCATTTGCTTGGCCACAAACAGGACTTTTAACTTTTCTAAATTGATTTTTGACGGCATGGTAAAAAACTTGGATAGTAAGACTAAATTTTTAATGTATCCAAGGTTTATACAAATCTTTTTGAACAAGCACAAAAGACTGCTTCTACCTCACATAAGAACTTATATTGCTCCTGCCCATACTTAAAAACTTTTTAGCAATATGAGGAGGGCTTCTAAGGGTTATACTAGGGTGGGCATTCCATTGTTTCTTACAATGCTTGTTCAGGGCCCAATTGTTCAGGGTAACTGGATCACAGTCTCAGGTTGAGTTCCATCACACACCCAAATGTGCTACATAACATATAACCACATTTTTCACCTCTATGATACCACAGAAGGAATCTAAGGTTCCTCAGCCCAGATCTCCTACTCAGACCCCTGCAGCAGATGAGGCTGCATCCACAGGTATGCACAATAAGCCCTCCCATTAAGCCACGACTCAAATAGACTTATTGGGCCGTGAGTCCATAAACTCCAAAATACGTATATTAAGCTTTAAAATAAGCTAATAAGCTACGTATCGTATTTGGTTATTACCATAAGCCTCAAAAATAATCCACAACATACGCCATAACACAAAAATAATCAAAAATCACTTCTCTAGTAACTTTGACAAATGATGTGGTTGATTGCTAGTAAAGCAACACACGTAAAAATAAAATATATAATATGATGGAAAATTATCAAATTACCCTTGAGGACAAAGGTGAAGAGGAAAATCTTCACAAATATATATAATATAATACGTATATTAACCGGGAAGTATGATTCCCGGGTTGTTTCCCCAACGATTTGTGAAATTGAAACCACGTTTGATGTTCGGACAATGATTTGAATTGGAAACCAAGATTGATTTGATTATCTACTTCTACTAATTAAAATAAGCAAATTATAACAATTAAGCACGAAAACAATTAACGGGAAATTAAACTTTAACTAAAAACACAAAACGGGAACCCTAAATAGCAATTAAAAACCTAATTTTCCAAAATTAAACCTAAAATGAATTTTTCTCTTTAAATGGACTCTAATTGACTAAAAAGTAAGTTTAAAGAAAACTAGAACAAAAACGGATTTGAAATGAGCTTTAAAACACGAAAAATGAGAACGGAAACAAATTTCGTTCTTTAAAAATTGAAACAAGCTCTTTACAAAACCTGAGACCCAAACAGTCCCTACAGGGATCTTTAAGCTTATTTTTAGATAAGCTCTTGAA
Organism: Tanacetum coccineum; assembly: GCA_026074375.1. NCBI lineage: Eukaryota > Viridiplantae > Streptophyta > Magnoliopsida > Asterales > Asteraceae > Tanacetum > Tanacetum coccineum. Next base: position 53,306 of record BQNB010006549.1, on the reverse strand, counting down.
TCCTTGTAGGGAAATAGCTTATTAAAGCTTATACTACAACTAAATAACTACTCTAATCTACTTTTGAAAATGATTTTGAAACAAAATAGCTTAATGAAAAAGCACTATGAAAACAGACCTAAGGCTTAGATCATGCTGAATTTTATTTTGAAACTGAAAAGACAAAAGGCTTATTTGACAGCTTAAAACAGATACTCAAATGAACTTATTTTTAAAAACTAAGTGCAAACTCATTAAATATAACCTTAAATCTACTTATGCTCTGAAAATTAAATCCTATAATCTAAATCTATCCTCTGATTTTTGATGATAAAAATGACCTTTTTGCTATTTACCCTACCTGATGTAGTTGGCAAACTTATGACCAAATTCTTTTAGCCTAAAAGTGCAGACCTTAAAACTAATTGCAACACTAATAAAAACACCTATAAATCAAATAATAAAACTCGCTATTAACATAATTCTACTAGCTTGAAACTAGAATTGGCAGAATTTCAAAGGTTTAATATAGCAATAAGGAAAAACTTATGAAAACTTAATTCATCTAATCAAGCTTATAAATCCTGCATTATAAACAAATCAAATGTAATCATAGAGGATCAAAGGACCATAAACAATATTAACTGGTAGTTAATTACTTGCTTGTCTAACACCCTTAATTGCACTTAAATCCATTTTAGCTTATGAATATAAGATTTAATGAGCAAAAGTTCAATACCAGATAACAAATAGCTTATAACAACCTTAATAAGCATAAAACTAAAAGCAAATAAGCTAGAAACAATAGGCTACAAGTTAAGCTAATTTTTTTTTTTTTTTGACAGTTTTATGTATTTAAACTAAGAAATCTAAGATCTAAGCTATAAAACTTAAAAACAGATATTGAAACATAATTAATAAGCACAAATAGACAGAATTAAGCACAAATAAGCTAGACTATAAGCAGTTTAAGCAAAATTTAGCTAGGAAAATTAAAACAGAAAGAGTAAATGAACTTACAAGGAACCTTAGCTAAACTAAGGTATCAAAGGATCTAGTGAGCTATCTACAAGCTCTGATTTATTAAGAATAAGCCTGTAAAAGTCCTTATGAGCTCTTCCATGGTAAGCTCATCTTCCAAAAAGCTTAAAATCCAATAAGCCAAGGTATTAAGCTGATTTTTTAGATTTAAGTATAATAAGAGCTTATTAATAGCTCAATTTGAGCTTAGAGACTCAAAGAGCTTAAGAGGAGCTTATGTAACATTAAAAGCTTATTAAACAAAGTTTTAAGTGAATTTAAGAAAAGCAAATACGAATTCCATTAATGAAAAAGTTGAGTACAATTCTGAAAAGGAAATTACATTCAAGCAAACATTAAGCTAAACATTTTAAATGAAAAAAATTACAAAACTAATTTTAATAAGCTATTTTATAAGCTACTCCTAGATGATCCCGTGTGAGTGAGGAGCCCTTGTATATATACTGCCTGGGAGAAGCTTCTAGGCTCTGATTCAGTTATATCCTCCTCTTAATCTCGACCATACATTCCTTTCAATCATTGGATGCTCTCTCTCCATCGTTGGATTAGATTTTGATCACACGGATTGCCAACGTGGCAATCCGTGTGTCAGAGGTCTTTGTGCTTCTTTTCCATAAGTTTTAGTGCAAATTTCCTTTTCCCCGTGTGTTTTCTTCAATCCACGCGTGTCATTCCCTTTTGGGTATTGGCCAATGAGAGGGCTTAGTGATGTGTAACTCTGCCAAGGTGTCCTTTGGTACTTGAATTACTAAGCCACGTAGTTAATTTGTATTTGCCCTTTGATTTGACTTGGGTAAAAGGTTAAAGACGGTGAATAGTAATAACTTACTTTCCCGCGCCTTTTCTTTTATAAAGGGTGTGTTTGACTTTCTTTGACCTGGGTTTTATGTGTTTGACTTCGGGCTTATATCAAAGAATTGGGCTTGGGTAAGTTTGGGCTCGGGCTTGGATTGTTTTATAAAAACGATAACGAGTGTTATCTCTTATAGTGTTAAGAGATAACACCGTTAGGGCTTAGGGACTTTTTTATGAATTTGGACTGATTTGGTTTTTTTGGGTTTTGTCTTTTTGTGGTTGACCACTGTTGACCATGAGTTGACTTTTGTTGACCTTTGATAGCATTCTCTCGGCTCTTGTATTCTCTTTCCTTTCCCGTGTCCGTGTTTGTCCGATTTTGATCGTTTTCTTGAGATTTTTTTCAATATCCGTACCTACACAATCACAAAGACAAAACAAGCAATATTCAAGCATTTAAAGCACAATTTTGTCTTTTATGGGACATTTATGATATAAACGGATATGTGTTTTCACACATATAAGTGACATATAAGCCTCAAATAAGCCAAGAAATAGCTTAAAAATAAGCCCGAATAAGCTATACAAACTACTATAAAAATAAGCATTCTAGCATCATATATTATTCAACAATCACGACCACAACATCAAAACTACAAAATCCCTCTTTTTCCTTTTTACTATTCATGAACCAAACACCCCTTTAATCATCCATTTCGTTTCCAAAAATTGATTTTTACAACGATCAACTTGTACAACTAACATCTATGCATCAAAATAAACCCAAAAGGACAAACAAAATTTAAATTTGAAAACTTACAAGAAAATCTTCAAATTTGTAGATTTCGACACGAACAGGACAACCCAAACTTTGTTTAAATAAATTACCCAAACACTCTTATCAACCCGGAGTAACACGTTCTTAATCAAAGTTGGAAAACTATGGTGGTCCTGTGGTGGTTAGGTGGCGGACGAACCACAAATACACACAACACACACACACTTGTGTGTGTTTTATTTTTTATAAATGAAATGAATATGATCAAAAGTTTCTAGTAAATGGAATATATGTGTACACACCTTGGGACAAGCTTTCTAAAAAAAATCCTCCTTGTCCCTTTGACTAACTTGACCGGCCATGGCATCCTATGGGTGTCGGGTCTTTCTTTTCATGTCGAAATCGCTTAAAAGCTCGTAAAACTCAACCGTAAAATTTACCCCAAAGTTAATTAGAATTTTCATTCACTTTAAAAATACTTTTCCATTAACCTAGAGTATTCACACGACATATTTTCACTTTACACCCTTCAAAAACTCAATTTGGACATTAACGGACGTGTCGGACTCGTTTTTTTGGCATTTCTCAAAATTTACGGGTCAAACCCTCCGGAATATACATATTACAATAATACCTTCCAAAAGGGATTATTAAATACAATAAACCACAATTCATCGAATATCTCATAAAATTATCACCGTCAATACGGTACAAAATCTGAATAAACTGACAAAAGTCAAATAGTCAAAGGACTACTAATGAAATATTCAGAAAACAAAAAGGGCAAAGGTCACATGGTTAAGAAGAGATATTTCTCCTAGGCGGAGGTGTTTTCGATCTAGACTTAGTTTTGACATAACCTATACCGCTTTTGAGTGATGATTTTAAAGACGGTTTCTTTGACTCATCAATTCTATTATGTATTAGTTTCTTCTTAGTAATGACAAAATCCGATCTTGAAGACATGGGTGACTAAAAACGTGTTCTGTTAATTTTTCACCATTGGTGCGACTCACGAATCCAGGCAAGGTGGATCCGTCCGTTGCTTTTTCAGCGGACGATCCAACAAAAATTATAGGTTTGGTTCCGCTAGTTGACGCTTTATTACTATCAAATCCTAGATCTACTTTACAACTAGATGAATTTTGATTATCTAACATTTCTCTTAGTGAATTAGCCCTTTTATCAAATTTTACAAACTTAGCTTGAGTTTCCTTAAATATAGCGTTTTCCAATTTGAGTTCTTGACATGACTTGCACTCGATATCAATTTCTTTACTTCTTTCAAGCTTCTTAATTTTCTCATTCAATTCTAAAACTTCCTTTTCTAAAAGATCTCTTTTAGTTTTCAAAGTTTTATTCTTGTTAATATTTTTTAGGCTAATTTCACATAAGCTATCGTATTCTATTTGCATAGTATCATTATCAAGAGAAGATGCATTATCACTATAGTAAGAAGAGTTAAGAGTTACCTCATTTGAGGATTGAGACATGAGACAAGTTTCATCGTTAGTTTTGTCTTCAGCGACATTTTCGCTATCGCTCTAAGAACCTCCAGTGAAGGCCTTTTGATATTTGTTACGAGATGGTTTTGGACAATCGTCAATGAGATGATTTGGATCACCGCATCTAAAACATTTTCGGTCACTCTTCCCTTTCTTCTCATGCCTTTGTCGGAATGACTTCTTTTCTTCTCTTGGTTGCCTAAAAAATTTACCTTTTATTCTAAAGAACTTTTTAAAGTTCCTTACGGCCATAGCATATTCTTCGTCATCGCTTCCGGATGTCAAAGTTTCATCATCACTAGACTCTTTCTTAGCTTTCAAGGCAATGGACTTAATTCTTTCCTTTTTGCCTTTATAGATTTCGGAATATTTTTCCATGACTACTTCATGTACTTTTAGATTGACGATAAACTCGTCTAGAGCTAGTGATGACAAATCTTTCGATTGAAGAATGGAGAGCCCTAAGAAACTTCCTAATATAGTTCTTGCTAGAGAAACATTCATCAAGAGCTTTAAGACTAGTAATAATAGTGTTAAATCTAGCAAAACAAACCGCATCAATTAATTTCTACTACAGGATAGTAAGATTTGTTCATATTGTTGAACAAGAAAATCAATTTTATTATCCTTTACGTTCGTATTATTACCATTGATGTGTGATTAACTCACAACGATTGCCACATATCTTTAAGCCGTTTTACACATAAAAAATTCCTTTCATATTCCTTTTTAATGTAAAGCAATATAAATAACCAATATTAGCTCATTATTTTTTAGCAAGTTTCATTTACGATCATCATTTTAGATTCAAAAAGGAAATATTCTATAATTTGGGTTTCTTTGTTTCTGGCAAGAGGTGGAAAAGCACCATTCAAATAATATGCCAAAGATCTAAATCTTTTGCTTTCCAAAGTTTAAAAATCTAAAATCCAATATATAAAAGATCACTCTTTATTCAAAAAGAGGTTGGTCCTTTGCATTATATTGCCCTTCTAGATAATTTATCGAATCCTATATTGAATCAAGCTTAATGTATCAATATACGTCAAAGATCTTGTGGTGACCTTGCTTCTGATACCAATTTGAAACTATAAGGGGGTTGAATAGTGTATCGTTTTAAAATAAAACTTAGATTATCGACTTATGTGAACTCAATAGATATACACAAGTGTATATGATAATGCCGATGCAATAATTACATAGTAATCTACGAAATATGAACAGGTAGAGATAAGAAAGATCAAACCGATGACACCATGATTTATAGTGGTTCGGCTACGAAGCTCCTCTTCGCCCTACTCCACTCCCCAAGTACCCAACTTGAGAGTTATCTTCACTATGTCAACAAGCTCCCTTCAGGTGGACAAAACCATACATGTCGCTTATACTTTTTTTGGTACTAAGCTAAATACCGAGTTCTACTCCAAGATAGAACTAATCTAACACACTATGTATTTTGTGGCCTAAATACTAACCTATCATACACATATGATACACACAACACAAGATATACAAGATGAATGATTATCACAAACATGATGACATAACTAAACTATTAACATTTGAAGCTTGATATCTTCGTAAGGGTTCTTCACTAAAGAGTGGAATGAGTTAATCACTTATAATGGATTATGTAACAAGTATAATGATCAAAGAATATAAAATATAAAAGATGTATGTGAAAAATATTTGTCAAGAGTTATTTAAAATGAAAACTTAAGGTTGCTATTTATAGGCAAGCATTTGAAATTCAAATCTATCCCAGACAGCTGGTTCGCGCGACTCACGGATCTACCATATGCTGGATCCGTCCCGTGTATTAGGTGGATCCGTAAGTGGAGCTGGGACAGGATTTGTCATTTTGTGATTAACCCCAAATCTGTACAAACTATTGTTTTGTACTTAATAAAACCAATAAGGAAATATTTTCTAGATTTGGAAAGATTTAGAAAGATTGTTTTCACCTATGGTTAATCTTATTTTGTCTTACATGATTAATATAACTAGCTTATAATTAATCATGTGTTAACTTAAATCATTTGATTAGAAAAGGTTTATGCAAATGATAATATTTTTCTTTGATCATTAACTACGTTTAATAATGTCATATTCATACCTTAAGTGATTTGTCGTCGTCAAGTAAACTTTCGACTAAATAACTTGTTTGCGTAAACTTTTACGTAGTATGACATTATATTTGTTATTATCAAAACATGAAGATCATTAAATATAAATATCGTTTTTGCGCGAATATTTGTATTAACAAATTCTTTGCATTTTCCATCTCAAAATGAAGTTGTATTGAACCGTGCATAAGGGTATGTATAACATTAACAAATGAGGCTCAGATCTACGAATAGAGTAGCGAGACCAGACACCCGCCGTGGCTGCAAATTGCATTCTCGGTGTAACTGCCTAGCCAAGATACGAGTATCGGTAAACTAAGCATACTAAAGGTTAGAGTATCGTCACCGCCTATAACATTTAATCAGGCCAAAGTCAGCCGCACCTTTTTCACATACCAACATGACGTTTTAACAGTCTGCACCTGTTAAAGTTGGTGAGGCGAGCGATTGTCGCTCTCTACCATCCTTCCACTTTCCGCAAAATCAGTAAACAATGCGTAATCACAATATATAGGCAATTGAAATGGTGGATTTGTATAACATATTGGACCTAGCAAAAGGGCCAAAGGAACAGGCCAACATAAGCCCACCAAAAGAATATAGACTTTTGTTGCTTATCGTGTAACAAATGAGGCTCAAATCTACGAATTGAGTAGCGAGACAAGACACCCGCCATGGTTGCAATCGCATTCTCGAAGTAACTGCCTAGCCAAGATGCGGGTATCAATAAACTACGCATACTAAAGGTTAGACTATCATCATCGCCTATAACATTTAATTAGGCCAAAGTCAGTCGCACCTTTTTCACATACCAACACGACGTTTTAACAGTCTGCGCCTGTGGAGGTTGCTGAGGCGAGCGATTGTCGCTCTCTACCATCCTTCCACTTTTCACAAAATCAGTAAACAATGCGTAGTCATAATATATAGGCAAATGAAAGAAAGAACCAAACCTAAAAAATTAGGGTATTCAACAATCAATAACAAATTGTACTATTTACTAATCTCCATCACGATAGGCGACAAAGAAAGAACCAAACACAATCCAGTTGTGGCTTACCCCGCCAAGATAACAAAAGCAAGCACCAAATACGAGCATCGATAAACAATGCGTAATCACAATATATAGGCAATTGAAAGCAAGAACGAAACCTAAAAAGTTAGAGTATTCAACAATCAGCAACAAATCGATAGTAAACCCCTCAAAAGCTACTTTTAAGCAAACCCAAAAAATTAAGGGTTTCAACCAATTATGTCAACATCATAATTGAAAGTAAGAACCAAACCCAAAAAATTATGGTATTCAACAATCATTAACAAATCGACACTACACCCCATCAAAGGCTGCTACTACCAAACCCAAAAAATTAGGGTTTTGAACCAATTATATCATCATTAAGTTAGGGGCCCCCAAACCCTCAGCTAACCGACACAAACACAAAGAAGTGGATGATAGACCCGGTGTGTATGCGGTTTGATGCATCTAGACTAAGGGAGAGTGATAGATATTGGTGTCGGTGGATTTCATATGTTGATGCCACGCATAGTTTTAAAAGCGCGCCTAGGCTCTAAGGCTCAAGCTTTAGGGATTTTTTTCAGATCGAGGCTCCGCACATGCATAAGGCTCACAAAAAGCGCAGAGCCTTGGGATTTAAAGCCTTGAGCCTAGGCGTGCCTAGGAAAGGTGACGGATTTTGAAACTTTCTTTTCGAATTTAACATTCATCGCCCTCATATGTTAATAATAGATTACCTAGAAACTACCTAGAAACTAAATAAATCAATCAATTTGAGTGTTTGGTCGTTCAATTCAAGTGTCTGCACATACAGACTCCTCCTCTATTTTACGCATGAGATAACGTAATCTCGTCATGCCATGAATATGATACATTGCTTGATATTTTTGGTTTAAATATTTAATTTTTTTAGATATATTAATTATTTTAGTGTTATTTAAGTCATCATTAATCTATAAATTTTCGCCTAAACTATTATAATTTACTTCAATTTTATGCGACTCATATTCATGAAGCCCGCGCTTTGATCTGCGTCTCGCCTCAAGGCTCCATAAGCCCTTTGCGCCTAAGTGCGCTTTGAGCCTTTCAAAACACTAATTCCACGTATAACTATATCTTGAATAATCATTTAGTTGGGTCAAAGAAATAGGCCACACTGAGCCCACCAAAAATATGTAGGCTTTTGTCGCCTACCGTAACGGGGATTAGTATATTGTTGAATAATATGAAACTTATATGTATCTTGGACTTATTAGTTATATCTACACTACTTATAAAGTATTTAACATCCTCTCTCTTCCAAATTTTCAAGATTTCCACATATAGATTATAAGCAAATACAACTAAGTAAGTTATAAATACAATTTATTTATGCATCAACACCTACACATATTGATCAGTCAACACTTGTAATTCATGTGATCTTTAAAACTTATTTGATAAAAAGTATCATTAATAAAACACAATTTACAAACAAATCAAGCTGTTAAATACTTCATTTTTAAAATTTGCAAGACATTTCATGAATAATTTTAAATAATACAACTTTTTTTACATATAGTGTAAACTTATAGAACACAAAAATTAACAGATACATACATCTCGAGAGTTTTTAGACCCCAAAAATAACAAAACTACCTTCAAAATACATCGTTTTTTATGTTCGGTATTTCAAAATAAGAAAAGAGAAAATAGTTAGCCCCATCATTTACGTCAGAACTTTAATAATGTACCACACCTTAGGGGGTGTTTGGTACGATGGAATGACACAGAATGGAATTACAACAGAGAATGGAATTGCAGAGAATGAGAATAACCTTGAAGAAAGAGAACTTATTCTACTGTTTGATGACAATAGAGAATTGAGCAGTGAATTGAGTAAATAATTGATTCACTTGTTTTGTATGCACGAAGAATGATGTACATATGCAAAGTTTTCAATGCATGATGTACAATGCAAGTTAAGCATATTTTGATACATATGCAAATATGCAAGTTTTAGTGAGGATATATGCAATTGCCCCCTTTTTATTCAGTGATGAAATGCATATACAAGTATAATTTAAATGGGTTTCTCTTGATATCCTTAGTCACAAATACAATATCGAACCAAAAATATGTTCAATTAAACGCAGGTCAAGTCAAGAAGATGTAGGTAATATGAAAAAAAATCAAAGAGTTTTTTGGAGATGCACTTGAAATTAGAGAGAAAAATGTGTTAGTGTTTTTTATTTTTCCTAAAAAAAGAAAAGCACGTGTCAAGCATATGATTTGTCCCTCTTTTTCATAGCTTTTTGATTTTCAAGTTGAATGAATTGTAAATGATTTTTTGCCTAATGTTGGTAATTCTCACCATTCTTCACTTTTTTTTTAAAAATGGTTTTGGTTTTTAAAGAATTCTATTTTAATTCTCCATTCTCATTCTTTGTGCTACCAAACTAAAAGAATCTTTCTCATTTTGTTTTTTAGCTTTCCATTCCATTATACCAAACATCCTTTAAAAAAAACATTATTCATCAAAAATTTAAATAATCAGGTCGAATACACGAATACTCTGCTAGTATTAGTAAAGATCGGATAAGATGATGGTGCAAGCCTGCAACATTTATTTTTATCCATTGAATCTCATGAAATAAGTGTGAGCATATCTAAAGAACCATTTATTACAACTTTTCCGATAACAAAATTCCAAAGAAAATATACAACAATTTAATTCCTCTAAAAAGTTTCGAACTTATCTTCCTTTTTTACACTTTAATTATCACTACTAAAAGCAACCAAAACTTTATCATATATACACCAACTTTTATTCCTCTTCAATTAAGACACACACTTTAATACTTTATACACCTTATAACAAAGATCGTACATTAAGTCACCTATACGAAATCAACGACAATGAAGCATCGTATGTAAGCAATTATCAACACTACACCGCATTGTTGAATAATCCGGAATCGAACTACCGAGTTATCGAGGATTTCAAGACACTATAAATAATAATTCTATAGCACTATTATTTATAGCAATCGAGTTTACTAAAAGAGAGGGTTTGTGTGTGTTTTTCGTGTGTTTTTGGATTATCAAAAAACGCAGAAAGAACCCAATATTTATAGGCAATCTTGTGACCATTCAAATAGTCACGTTGGTTCACAAAAAGGTGTCATTATTGACGTTAAGCACGACTCAGCGACAGAAAAAGTTCCACTAATTTTTAAACGGATTAAAAACAGTCGTGATTGTTCAGTAACAAACACCTTTTTAACAGATTTAACCGTCACCTTCTCGAATTGGCGCGTCTTTTAATGATTAATTAGCGACGGTTTTGTGACATAAAAAACTGTCGCTAATAGCAAATTCGTGAATCAAAACCAAACACAACAAAACTCTCTTTTCCTTCTTAAGATTTAACCCATATGACTCATTTGTTTTGAAAATAAATACCCAACATTATCTTCCTTTTTTACACTTTAATTATCACTACTAAAAGCAACCAAAACTTTATCATATATACACCAACTTTTATTCCTCTTCAATTAAGACACACACTTTAATACTTTATACACCTTATAACAAAGATCGTACATTAAGTCACCTATACGAAATCAACGACCCATGTTTAACAAGATCATAAGGTGCCCACAACCCATCTAATGGACATGCTCGCATTGAATCCAACCTTAACCATGGCTTACCTTTACCACTCCAATGTAACAAACTAACTGGACCAGAATGTAAATCCCGACACAACCCTCGAACGTTGTCACCTCCCAGCCCATGTTGGTTCCAACGATGTTCGACAGCTTCCACGTCACCAGCAAACACTAGCAAAAAAGGTGGTAATGAACCTAGTTCATATATCCTGTATTTCTTTTGTATCTCCATCCATTTCTCTAGCTTGGATGTTATGTGCGAAGTTCTCCATTTTAACATATCTATTACCATCACGCCTGTGTTGAAATAACACGGGCGTGTGTAGCGTTTTTTAAAAACGTTACGGAAATAACGGTTTGTCCAAAACCTGTACGTAAAGTAATGTGTAAAGTTTGCATGACAATATTCAGGTGCTCCTAGCACGTGGGAATTAAGGTTAATTTCCCAAAGCTTTGCCACGTCATCTACCACGATTACATCTGAGTCGAAGTAGATGACGCGGTGAACTGTATTTGGGAGGAGGTCTCCTAGGTAAATTCGCGCGTAATTTAGTGGTTGATCAAGTGCACGTCGTATGGATATGGATATTTTGTTTTTGACTAGGTTGGTATTGAAGTGATGGATATTGAATTTAAGGTAAGGGAATGTGGTCGTGATGACGTGGCGTAGGGTGTTTGAGAGGTGGTGAGTGGTGAGGAAATGGAATACGGTGTTTTCGGGGCATGTAGAGTGTTGGATTATGGAAAAGACTGCGGCTATTGAGCCACGAAGATAGGTTGAGTCTAGTGTCATTGCTATGTGGATAATTGTTGTGTTATTGCATTCGTTTCCGTTACGAAATGCGGGTGCTTCTTGGAATTCCGGTAGACGGACTGCCGTGGTCGCGGTGGTGGTGGTGATTATGAGGATAAGAGAGGTGATTATGAAAATAATGAGTTTTTGGGCCATGGTGATGGTTGGTGGTATGGTTTTGGGATTTACGTGGGTGAATGATATAGATAATAAAAGTGTGGTACCAACTTGTCATATGTCACTAAAATTTGGTACCAAATGTGAGGACTTTTTACTCGTCTTTACCCGTGTTCTCTGTTGCGAGATGTGAGGTTTTATGCAAAATTCTTTTTGGTTACACTAACATTCTTTAGATTTAATTAAGAATTGTTTCTAAAACCGATAGTCTTTAGATCTAACACATGAACTGTTTATGTAATCGTAAAGATTGTTTCTAAAACCGGTAGTCCCTGGATTTAACATTTAACTCAAGGATTGCCATTTTTCATTGATGTTTACTGTTTGATGAAAAGTAAACAATTTATAAATGCTTATATTTAAAACTAAAATTAAAAGAAAATGAACAAAAACATGATAGGCCAAACTTTACTAAACTAGTTGTTGAGTTATTTGTGGAAAATCATACTTATTTCCTCATTTTATTTACTACGTATTTATTTATTTTTACTTTTGTAAAAAAATAAATATCACAAATTTATTTCACTTGTTTAAACAAGTTTGAACCCATTCTTTTGACACGATAGTGTGATGTTGATTATTAACATTCTGCAAGAAAGAATTTTAACTACACAATTATGATACACTGATTTCTCATTTATATCACTTTGGTCTTTTGTGAGTGATAGTGGAAAGAAAAGGAATGAATAAAGTGCCAAGCTAGAATGTTGTTTGGTCTTTTGTGTCCCGTGATTAATGTGGGGGATGATCTTGTGTTGCTAGGTCCATGTGAGATTAATTTGATGTGCCGTTTTTGTATTGGGTCTGTCAAGTCAATAGTAAGTGTGAAGACAATTATCGACAGTTACAATAGTCCTAGTCGCGGGCCAACTCGCAAAATGTGCATTTGGTTACTTGGTGACCGGTGTGCGAGTTCGGGGATATGACAATGGAACTGAAATTTGAAAAAAAAAGGGTGAACGAAGAAAGATTTTGTTATGGTTACCCGAGAAAGTCGAGCTTTTTACATTGACAGTATGTTTGGCAAAAATAGTTGTAGCTTTGTGGGTTGTAGCTGTGAGCATTTTTTTTATAAAAATGTTTGGTAACATATCTGTAGTTTCAATTATAATGTGTAAAACAATTCTTAAATACTCAAAACTTCTAAATGCTACTTCATACTTTGAAATTCACAACGCTCCTAAATGCTCCTAAAAAAAGCTTGTAAAAGCTCTTCAAAAAAAATAGATAAAGTTACTTACTGCTTGCCAAACGAACATTGAAATTCACAACGCTCAATGCCCACCGTTCACCGCTTCTAAAAGCTCTTCACCAAACACACTCAATTCATACCCGTTGAATTACCAAAACTATATTTACATTGGAGAGAAGTGCACAAATCATCTCTGTGGTTTGTCAAAAAACTGTATTACATCCCTCGTTAAATAAATGTTCGTAACACATCCCTCCGTCAATGTTTTGGGACACTATACATCTTTTGGACTAACGGTGCAAATAATTTGCCAGTCCAAGGGTAATTAATGTCAGGCACGTGGGGGTTGTTTTGGTCTTTTTACATCATCCATCTACCCTCTTTATTACCCTAACCACACCATTTCACCCCACCCACTCAATTAAATACTCCCCTCTCTCTCTCTTTTTTAACCGCACACACAAATTAACCTAATATTTCCCTCAAATTGAAAACCCTAAAAATGTTCATTCCAAGATTGTGTCAGTGTGGATTACCAACTGTGTGTCGCACATCGTGGACACAAGTCAACTCTGGAAGACGTTTCCATTGTTGTCCAAAAGTTGTGAGTGTTAAATCTTGTAAATGTAATTTTAATTTCGAATTATAAATGTAAGTCTTTTTTGCATTTTTGTAGGGTGACAATTGTGGGTTTAATGGATGGTTTGATCCTCCAATGTGTCCAAGGGCTGTGGTAATTATACCTGGATTGTTGAGGAACATCAATGAGCTTCGAGAAATTGCAGATGCAAATGCTATCAAAGCTAGAAGAATGAAGTTTCTTTTAGGCTTTAGTTGGTTTTTCTTTGTGGTGTACATTATGATGAAGTAGTTTTATGCTTAATGTAGTAGTTTAATTTTTAGTGTAGTGTTTTTATGTTAACTGTAGTACTTTTATGATCAATGTAATGTATTTTGAATGTTTAATGTAATGCCTCTTGTTTGATATTGTTTATTGTGGTTAATGCTGTGTATGTAGTTGAAATGGGTTGAAATGTGTTGTGGGTTGAATTGCTGTGAAATGAGTTGAAATGGGTTCAAATGCAGAATGTAGTAGTTTTATGCTTAATGTAGTATATGCAGAATGTAGTAGTTTATGCAGAATGTAGTAGTTTTATGTAGTAGGTTGAAATGGGTTCAAATGCAGAACTTATGCATAACTCATTACATATGACAGAAATTAACATAAATTATCATAGATTAACAAAAAGACAGAAGTTGTTCATATGCATAAGCATAGTTTACACAAGTCACAACCTAAAATTACTTAACAGAATCTTTCACCTAGTAGATAACATAAAGTCATAACAACTTAAAATAACTTGGATCTTTTTGCTGCACTGGATGTTCCAGTTTGACTTCCTCTGGTTCTTTTTGACACACCCACACTAGATGCCTTTGATCCCCTAACACTTGATGCCTTTGATCCCCCAACACTTGAACCCTGTGATCCCCCAACCTTTGAAGCTTGTGATCCCCCAACCTTTGAAGCTTGTGATCCCCCAACAATACCCTTGCATGAGGTTCTATTATGACCTTTCATCCCACATTTACCACATGTAACTGATTTACCAACCCTTGACAGTTTACCATTTACAGACATCTTCTGGCTAGATATCTCACCTGCACTCTTTTTTCTTGACTTTGGTGGCCTCCCAATCTGTGGGTGAATTTTGGGGGGAATGATTGTGTATGGGCTAGGGTGTTTACTCCATAAATTCCTTCCATTCATAGGGTTGATTGTGTAACTGTATTGCTTTGCCCAAGTGCTTACCCAATAAGAAGAATACACCCATGACTCAGGCACCCTCACATCAGCATTGGTTATGGTAATTTCATTAATGACTGACACTGCATGCTTGCAAGGCATTCCAGTAAGCTCCCATTTTCTACAGCTGCAATTCTTTTCCTTTATATCTACAACACACTGGTCTTCATATGGACCACTTACTTGATATTTTATTCTACCATTCCACAACACCTGTTAATAAGCAAAACACATTTAATAAACATAACAAATAATATACATAACAGTTAATAAACATTAATATTGTAGTTAATGAGAAAAATAGTTTACCGTATAAAAGGTAGCTTTATGTTTTATTGCTTCAAACAACTTTGTAGCAGCTGGTGTTAGAGGACCTGGACTCTTTGAAATCACCTTTTTAACATTGACTATTCTTTTCATTAGGTACTCCCTAACAAATTCCAAGCATGTGATGATTGGAACATCTCTGCCATCCAGCAATTGTCTATTAAAGACTTCACACAAGTTGTTTAGCAAAACATCACAGTGTGCTCTACCTGCAATATCAAGAAGTAAGTTATCACTAGTTGAAGTTTAAAGACAAATGTTATAGAAAAAGAAAGTATTTACCATTGAAATGTGATCTTGACCAATGTTGTGGAGGTAACTCCTTTTGAACTGTCTTGTTGTTTCACTTGGATTATAATCCCTTTCAAGATCTATCTTCATAGTGGTGTCTTCATTTGTTCTTTGCAGCTCTAGAACATAATCCCTCAACAAGGAATATTGCTCACTGAAATCACCCTTCACTTTCATGATTGATGCAGCCCTTGCCCTTTTCACCTTTCCTGTGCTAATACCAACTTGATATTTCTTCTGCAGTTGCTCTTTTAATGCTTTAATTGGAATACCAGGGTTTGGTTTCACTATATCTTCAATCTGATTGGAAAGCCATTTATCTGTTAGCCGTTTCACTACTCTTGTTTGAAGACAAGTATGTTCATCCTTGTAGGTTTTGACAGTCCAAGTGTTATTCTCTTTTGAGATTTGCAATGACCAAGGGCATGAGATAGTATCATAAACATAACTGCCCTTTTTCCCACCAACCTTTATCTTTATCCCATCCACCGTATTTATTTCCTGTCCACTACAACTTGTCTCCACTGTTTTAGATTTTACCCATTTCCCATTCACTTGTTTAAGTTTACCCTTATTTGGGCTATTTAGCCCACTAGCATTAGGCCCAACTGAATTAGGACACTTTCCCCTACATACTGCCCTAACCCTACGCTTGTCATTCTTCCACACATACAATTGCCTTCTAGTTTCCACAGCTTGACAACTCACCAATGCTGTAGCTTCTTTTTTATCAGCAAATTCTTGGCCAACATAAAAGTGGCTATGTTTGTTTTTTGACTCCTTCCTTAATGCTCTTAATGCTATCTTTCTTTCCTTACTTGATTCAACATCACTATCACAGTCAATATCCATGTCAAAATCATCTAAGTCAAAACCTACTTCAACATCCACCTGTGTAGGAACTTCTACATTACCCTTACTCGGTCCTACCCATTCTACATCTTTGTCAATGTTTTGGTAGAATTCTTGCATATCAACATCAACTTCATTAATAACATTATCCTCATCAACTATATAGTCACTATCATCACTTTCACTACTCTCACTACCAGTCTCATCTTCATTAGCAACCTCCTCATTACTCTCACTACCATTTTCATCTTCATTAACATCCTCCTCATCTTCTACATCATCATTCAAACTAGGTCCCTCAAGCAGTAATTGTGGCAACCTATTCACCTTCAAACCAGGCTTCTTAAAAGGCTTCCTAGCTAAAGAACTGGATTCTACATCATCATCTATTTCTTCAAGTCTCAACTTCTGTGGGGATTTCCAATAAGTTTCAAGGACTGTATGCTCATGTTCAATGAAAACCTCAATAAGTCTGTACTTATCAATATACCTAAGTAGGTTCATCACATCTGCATCATTTCCTAGTGCTTGTAAGCCATGATCCAAATTATTATTAGGTATCTTGAAATGATAGTACATTTTATTCTTTTTGTTTTTGTAACCTAAGGTTTTAAGCATTTCATGCAATTCAATAACTGAAAACAAGTCTGCATCTACAAAGTCTACATGGTTAAAGGTCCCATTTGTGTAACACCTACCTGGGGGTTCAGTGAAAAAGCCACCATGATGAATCTTCAATGAAAATAGGGTTTCATCATATTTACCTGTCATTACCAATTTAGAAAATTAGGGTTTTCATCAATGCGTAAAATTTAGGGATTTCAACAATAATCAACAATGGATTATGCAAATAACATAATAATAATGGTTAAAAAGATTTAAACTTACTATAGGCTTCTTGTTCATCAACTGGATCTTCGTAATCACGGATTTTCCATTCTACAACCACCATTTCAGTTGATTATGATTGTTTGATTACCGTCTCAATGATTCAATGTTGTATTTGGGGTTTTGAAATTGTTAATGGATAGAAAATAGAGGGAAATGGATTGTCGGTGTAAAGAAATAGAGGGAAATGAAAAGGTTATGGTTGACTTATGCTGTTTATAGTGGCTGACAACAAAACTAGACGAAAACACCCCCTCAACAAAACTCACGTGATACGCACGTGTTCAAAATTATTTGCACCGTTAGTCCAAGAGATGTATAGTGTCCCAAAACATTGACGGAGGGATGTGTTACGAACATTTATTTAACGAGGGATGTAATACGGTTTTTTGACAAACCACAGAGATGATTTTTGCACTTCTCTCATAAATATATCTAAGGCTAACACACATGACTAGGTTATACTTGCTCGAATGTGTTTCTAGTTAACCGGTAATTCTTGTTTATAAATTTGAAGCTTAATGTGAACGTATTAGTCACTAAACTTGACATGGCGTAAATAAAATTTCCTAGTAGCATCTATGAGTACTTTCTCTAATGGAAACGAGAGTTACAATCAAAACGTAGTCCTATTTGGTGTGCTACATGCTTACATATGTGAATCGTAAGATTATGATTATTTAATATTGACCAGGCAATCATCTACGAATAGTTGACACTAAACGATCCTCTTTATTGATATTAACTTTCCAATGTGGATATTGTTTTGTGGTGTGCATATTGGTCTTCATCTTAAATTAGAAGTTTTACCGGTAAAGTCAAACTTTAAGAGATTGTAGTTTTTGTAAACATGCTAGGTCTGACTCGATAGTTTTTTATCAGTACACAAACCCGAATCTATTTCCCCCATTACCCAACCAGCCTATATTGCCACTTACTCTAAGATGTCCAATTGAATTCAGTACATAAGGTCAAATAATGAAATATAGCTTGTTGGGTATAGCCCTTCACTTTAGAGATTGGGTACTATAACCTACATGATGACGCCATCCAATGTGATCCTTCAAGATATTGTGGATGATGGTTAAATGTTTTGGGAGGATCCATTGGAAATGTAATTAGGAGGTTATGGTAGGTGAATAAGTGAACATTAAAATGCTTCTGGGATTGGCAGAGATCAGTTTTGTCTGATAAGATCTATAAGATCAGTTTTGTCTGATAAAGGTTCTCTGTCAAGATAGTGTGTATCCGATATAAGTAGCACCAGACATATTTTGTTTCTTTTAGTATGTTGAAAGTTGTATTGTTATCTGTATGTTGTTTGGGAGATGTCCATTCTACTTTGCCTCATTTGATTGTAATCATTTTGTTATATAATATATGTTCACTTTTTCATCAAAAAAATAATAATGAAATTACTCGAACAATTCTGCTTATCATTTAAATAATGTTTTGGCCTAAAGATTTGGCTACCTTTCAACTTTTTATCTCGAACAAGAAGGTGTCGATGCTAATAGGCACAACCGCACAAGGATTGGCTGGGTAAAAATTTGGGTTTCACGTATAAGCAATAACTGCTATTTATGAGGCGAATGTAATCCATTTGTCTCAAATAAAAAAAATATTACTTTTGTACCCTTTAGCTCATCAATCATGAACGTTTCTTATTCCTCTTTGATTACTCTTTCTCATTCAGGGACGGACCTAGGGGGTTCCCGGGGGTTCACAGGAACCCGATTGATGTTTGTCGCGAAGTGTAAATTTTTTAAAAAATTCTCGATTTTTCAAAAATGAACCCGGCCCTTGAATTTTGTGTCACATAAATACACTAATAATTGAAACAAAAGCAAATATTTACCATCAAAACCTTTTATACTTGTAAAAAAAAAACTTTTGCGCACCCAATGACTTTTAGGGGTTTTTGATAAAACTATGTGATTTAGCACTGAATGATTTCTTTACCCTGAATGATTTCTTTACCATGAATGATTAAAAGACTCTGAACTAGATAACATGATGTTTGACAAGTGTTCTAAATGCATATTTTTATGAGCTACATTTACTATTTTAACATTTTATATAAAAGAATATTTTTTTTATTATTATTATCAGTTTTGATGTGTAGCTTTAAACTAATTGTTAAAAATTCATATGTTTATTCTTGCACATTTTATATATACGTTTGTAATTATTTTATGGCTTAATTCTAGTTTTAATATTTAGTTGTATAATTTTATTTGTTACAACAATATAGAAGTGTTTGACTTGCAAAAGTTAAAACGCTAAGAAAAACAAAAAAAATGTGATTAATAAAATTATTTATAATAAAATAGGTTTTTCTATTTTTTTAAAGAAGAATAAAATATGTTCTAATTAAGGGTTGATGTTGCATATTAAATTGTTAAATCGATAATAATATACATGGAGTATATAAGTGGTATAAATTAGGGGTGAGCAAAACCGACCGACAACCGAAAACCGACACAAACCGACCGAAACCGACA